>CAUYRT010015166.1:0-12891 GCA_963574885.1 Lepilemur ruficaudatus | reverse complement strand
ACAGAGTAGATTTTTGAATGTAACAAGATAAGTCAACTTGAGTGGTAATATATTTTGGGAAATCAGTTCACTACAAAGTGTGACTGTAAACATTGTACTGTAAATGCTTTGTAGTTTTCCCCCAATAAAAAAAAAAAAAATCTGTATGTTGAAGCCCTAACGCCCAACGTGACTGCATTTGAGACAGGGCCTTCAAGGAGGCAGTTAAGGCTAAATGAGGTCACTGAAAGTGACACTCTAATCTGATAGGACCTCACAGAATCTCCATTTCTCCTACAACAAATTGATGTAAAAACCCAGATCTTTCACCTAAAGGGCAAGAAGATCATTGTGAGGGTTGAATGAAATAATATCAAAAATAAATTCTAGTCGAAGTGGGAAAAAAAAAGTTAAGCCATAAATCATCCAGAAGAAAATTCCAAAAAATATCTTTTAAATCATTGGGTGAGAATTCTGAAGCATAGTATGAAGTCCAGAATTACAAAGGACAAATTTAAACTTCCATATAACAAATTTAAATTACAAATTTAAACTTCCATATGACAGAAAATAAAATGAAACATAATGCAAACATCCATGACTGAGATTATTTTTTTAAAAAAGAACCCTTCTAATCCATAAGGAAAATTGCAGAAACCTAACAGAAAAAAAAAATTGAGGAAAAGACATAAACAGGTGATTTCGGAAGTATAAAAATGGCCTCTAATAATCAAAGATCTATAAATTAAAACTGCAAAGTGTTATTTTTCCCTCATTCACTTGTCAAAAAAAAAATGTTTAAAGGTTAATAACCTTCAACATCAGGGAAGCCACAGAATGCAAATTCCTGCAGCCTCCTTCAGAGAGTGATTTGGAAACAGCTATCAAACCAGTAAATGGGCAAACCCTTCCATCCAGCAATGACACTTCAGGGAATTTATTCCCCGGAGTTATTTGCACAACCTAAAAAGTTTTAGGTACAAAAAAGTTCATTGCAGCACTGTTCATGACAGTGAGAATCAGTCCTTTTAATAGCTCAGCCGGTAGAGCAGAGAACTACAGCATAATAGTGAAAATTGGAAATGATTTTACTGAAAACAGTGTCTTTCCTGTGTGTCATGATTTAGGAACATGGTCTCAGGGAGCGGGAATGAGGGAATGAAGGGACAGGAAGGAAGAGTCAATATCCAGTTGGCTACTGTCACCTGTAAGGGAATGTCCAATCTATGGGATCGTCAAAGGAACTTGTAAAATGCATCTCAGAACTGTCCATCTGGAGGGAGAAGGGGAGACGTACGATCCCTCCCATCCTGTCTCCCACTGGTCAAGACTACACAGAGGCATTGGCTGCCTCAAACTTCAAGGTTGCAAGTGCAGAGGTTTGGAGCAGGTTCCTAGTGGAGTCCCCATTGCAGCAGTGTCAGCAATGCCCCACACACAGGGCACCTGTGCAGGGGTTGCCTGAAGCCCGCTGAGAACTGATGAGCGCCGCCATGGCTAGAATAAGAATGCTGACGCAGTCACAGGCCGGAGCGACCTGGCCTTCCATGCAGATTGACTTTGAGGCAGGGACTGGCTATGCAATTCGTGGTTGGCCTGACCTCTCTCTGATGGCTTGTCAGTGAAGAAGCCACATCCTATGGGCAAGGCCATGGTCATGGAGGGCTGTGGATCATGCCTGCTGGTGGCTTCTCTCTGTAGAGGGGCAGGACCTCTCTCTCCTGTGCTGAGGTCCAGGAGGCCCTGCTGGTGTGAGTGACTAGGAAGATTACAGCTGGGCAGCTGTGTCACTCCGCCTTTTCCTCTCTCCTGAATGGGCTTCCTGAATGCCATCACATCTTCCACCCAATTTTCTCTCATTTCCTTGTACTACTGCAGAATGAGATGTAGTCTTAGGGTTTCCCCCTTGGACTCCCCCCAAAACAAGCATAAAAGCCTCTTGAGCTCTCTTAAGGCCTTTGAGCTTGCTAATGCCCCTGGCAGGGGACTGCAGTGGACACTGTGGCCTTGGTCTTCCCATTAGGCTCTTTCTTTGGGAACTACCCTCCCCTATTCTACATGCTTCCAGTGAAGCTGTCAATCACAGCTTCCATAGCAACAGTCATAGTCTATTAGAAAACCCCACCCCCAAGCCAGGCTGGTTCAGGGATAGTTATGTGACTCAGGCAGGACCAATCAGAATCCTTCCCTGGTAATCTGCTGCTGGAGCCATGGAGGAGGCTGTTTATTGTCTCTGGGGCCACACTGCTGGAACTTGAGTCCACCAGCCACATGTTTCTGCCACTCAAGAGAAACCTGAAAGAATAAAATCAACACATAAAGAGAAGGAGAGCCAAGAAGTGGAGAAACAGTCCCAAGTACATTGCTTGATCTGTGGCTTCTGTTGTACCTGTCAACACCTTCATTCCGATCCTTCTCAGATACACCAACTCATGAGACACTTCAGGAGCCTTAGCTAGTCTATCAAAAATCTGCAACCAAAAGAGTTAAGCAGAAATGATAGATTTCGGGGTGTAGGCAATGGAAAGGAGGGAAACAAGACTTCAGGACCTCTTCAAAGACCCAGACAATATCTTTCTCTGATCTTCACAGACACACACATGGAGCTGGGTATGAAATCCTGCCTCCTCCAGCTCAGCCCTTTGATTCAGTCTTAAGGAGAAGCTCCCCCCGTGAAAATGAAATTTATGGTCTCACTTTTGTACTCCTTTATAAGAGGGAGAAACAACTATGAATACAATATCACAGCGGATTCCCTAAGTATGCACGTGAAGTGACTGACATTTCAGATGAAACTCCTGTTCTTCTGGCTTCATACTCTACTGCCATCTTAGGGGTTTCCCTGGCAGTGTATCTGTTGATTTTATGACTATTGTACTAGCTTGAAGGATGGCTTTGATCAGATTTCAACAAAAATAGTAATTATGATAGCAGCTAATATTTACTAAGTGTTTACTATGTATCAAGAACTATGCTAAGCATCGTCACATTTGTCACAGCCACACTCGTGGCAAGTACCATTATTATCCCAGCAGTGGCATTCTATGGGATTGTCTGCCCAGTGCCCCCTTCTCCTAGGAATTACCCCACCCGATAATCCTCATGTACAACAGGAGCATACATGTTGCATTGTGATCCTGCCCCTTGGCCATAGCTGATCGGTTCAGGGAGGATCACCTGATCCCAAACCGGCCAATGATACCCTTCCTTGAGAATTTTGAATGTGGCACCAAGTCAAACCAGACTCTCTCTGGATGGCTGATGTTACTTTTATGTAAAAACCTACAGCCAAAACAGCTGTGTTTTCTAGCATGTGCACTGGAGAGCAGAGGAAGCTTAGACTGCAGAGAAAAGGAAGAATAAAATCAATGCCCAGAAAGAAGCAGTGGTGAGCAGTGAAGAGATGTTCTACAGGGCTCCTGTCTTGTCCCCAGTTGGTGGGGTCTGGCTGTGTTCCTGCCCTTCCCCTAGCTTGACTTTCAATTCTTCTTTAGAGTCATGAGCTTTCTAATAAATTACCTCTGGTGGAGGTGGTGTTTACTCTCATAAACTTAAGTTTCTGTCATTTAGGATAAAAAGAAAAAAAAGTCCTAACAAATACAATTCCATTTTCCAAAAGAAGAAACTGAAGCTCATAGAAATTATATAAATTTCCCAAGGCTACACAGCTGGGATTGGATTTAAATCTGGATTTGTTTGACTCTGGGGAACCTGCTCGTCACGATTTACTATTAGGAAAGTGGGGAAGTGACTTGAATTACACGTGTTCATTCAGAATCGATGCTCTGAATCCCGGAATCTGCTCTGAGCATTATAAACTTAAGAATTCTTCATCCTGAAGAGCTGATCATGATCCTAGAGGATGTTAAGAGTGGGAACCATGTCAACAAGGATTTAGCCTCTACGGTGAGATACTCATCAAAGAAGAGGCTTTGAGGCCCTTGAGTATTTCACTGGATAGGTTACGGAGCAGGGCAGCTTCTGAGAGAAGCCCGGTGGGCTGACGCTCAAGCCCTACATGTTGATTTGACCTGAAAACCATCCCATCTAACACTTGCTCAAGGCAAAAACACTCCAGAATCACCTATTTTGCCTCCCTCTCCTTTACCACCACTCCCAAGCCCTGCTGGTTCTACCTCCAAAGTGGACCTCACCCTCTCAATATTTCTCCATCTTTACCACCGTGACTCAGGCCACCGTCATCTCTCACCTAGATTTTTCCAGAAGCTGTCACAGGCCCCCGTGCTGGCCATTTGCTTGTTGGTGCTCAGATCCACCTCCTTCCCGTCCCAGTCTTGCTCCATATCGCAGATGACTGCACTTCCCAGGCTCCTTTGCCCTCTGACTTCTAAGTAAATTCAACCAGCGGGAGGCTGGGGGGAGAGATGAAGGGAGAAACCAGGGCATTTCTGACCCTCTGCCTGCTTCAGGTGGAATCCCTGGGCAGCCTCCACGCCTCCTTGATGGTTCCACCTCCATAATCCCAGCTCCAGCAGGGCAGCCCCAACCCCAGTTCTCCCTCCTGCCAGAGGGCTCTAACTCCTGGGTTCCGATAATACCCCTTCCTCCCTCTGTCCATGTGGCCATAAGCAAAAAGAAGTTTCTTGTTAATAATCATTTCTGGGTCACCTCATTGTCCCCTGTCTCAGCAGTCCCCAACCTTTTTGGTACCAGGGACCAGTTTCATGGAAGACAATTTTTTCCATGGACCAGAGAGTGAGGGTAATGGTTTGGGGATGATTCAAGTGCATTACATTTCTTGTTCAGTCAAACCTCTCTGCTAATGATAATCTGTATTTGCAGCCACTCCCCAACATTGGCATCACTGCCTCAGCTCCACTTCAGATCATCAGGCATTAGATGCTCATAAGGAGCGTGCAATAGATCCCTCCCATGCACAGTTTACAGTAAGATTTGCTGTCCTATGCTGTCATGCTGATGATCTGCCAGGCAGTGGGGCTTATGTGGTGATGTGAGTGATGGGGAGTGGCTGTAAATACAGATGACGCTTCACTCACACCTCTCACCTCCTGCTGTGCAGCCTAGTTCCTAACAGGCCACAGACTGGTACCAGTCGTCGGCCCGGGGTTGGGGACCACAGCCCTATCTGACTTCTCAACTGTTCCAAAATTTGTGTAACCAATTCCCTGCATTAAGTACCCTCCGTTTGAAAACCTAGACCAGACTCTGATTGATACAATTCCCCCTCTGATCCATTTTCTGCCCGACAGCCAGAGTAACCTTTTAAAAATATAAATTGAATCATGTTGCTCCTACTTAAAACCCTCCAATGGTTTCCCATTAAATCCAAATTCCTCACCACAGTCTACAAAGTTCCTCAAGACCTACCCCTGGCTGGCTCCCCACCTGATCTCACGCCTCTGTCCCCATCACTGTGCCTGCTCTCCAGCCCCTCTGGCCTTCGATCATCCCTCCGATGTGCCAAGTCCTTTTCCTCCCCAGGGCCTTTGCACATGCTATTCCATCTGCCTGGCAAGCTCTTTCCCCTGATCTCAACCTGGCTCACTCCTTTGCCTGCTTTAAGTGCCAGCGTAAATGTCCCCGTAGAAGCCCTCCACCACCTCCACCTCCCACCAGTCATCCAACAGAAAGCGCGTCCCCACTTTTTGTTTTCTCAGAGCACCCTGTTTATTTCCACCATAGGACATCCCCTGAGTTTACTTATCATGGTCTGTCGGCCTCGCTAGGTTATAAGCTCCTCAGGGCAGTTCCCTATCACATTCACAGTTGTATATCTGGCGTATTAGCCAGAGAATCAGAACCAACAGGACATATATGGCTATAGAATAGGAGATTGATTATGGGAATCGGCTCACATGATTATAGAGGCTGTGAAGTCCCAAGATCTGCCACCGCACGCTAGAGAACCAGGAAAAGCAGTGGAGTCATTCAGTCCGAGTTCAAAGGCTTAAGAGCCGCCGGGCTGATGGTGTAATTCCCAGTCCAAGTTCAAAGGCCTGAGAAAAAAAGAGCCAGACAGAGAGAGAGAGGAGTAGAGTTGGTGAAAGTCCTAGAGTCCAAAGACCCAAGAACTCCAATGTCTGAGTGCAGGAGAAGATGAATGTCCCAGCTCAAGAAGAGAGATAGAGAATTTGGCTTCTTCCCTTTTGTTCTATCCGGGCCCTCGGGGATTGGAAGATGCCCACATTGGTGAGGGCAGATCTCCTTTATTCAGTCTACGGATTCAACTGCTAATCTTTTCCGGAAACACCCTCACAGAAATAATGTGACACACCCAGAAATAATGTCTTATCAGCTATCTGGGCATCCCTTAGCCCAGTCAAGGTAACACAGAAAATTGACCAGCACAGCCAGCTCTGGGCCTCGCACATGGTAGGCAGCAAAGACTTGTTGAATAAACAACTAAATCGGCAAGACCATCCTGTTCCCTAGCCATCAACAAGGACTCATGCAGCCCATGGAGACTGTCTGGGGCTGGGTTCTCTTGAAGCAGGCTCTATGATAAAAATCTGTGCAAAAGCGACTTATTAGGGCATATTCCCATGACAAAGCAGTAGGCAACATCCCACAGGGAGCAACCTTGGCTCCATCCCTCACCTTACAGTTGACAAGGTCAAAGATGAGGGAGCTGGAGACTTGACCCCTCTCAGTCATTGGCTGAGAGCTGCCCAGGGTGGGGAATGAACATAAATTCCCAGCAAAGTGGGTTCTGGCAGTCTGAGGACAGTCTGCCAGCAAAGGGACATGGGGTGCTGGTGGCTGAGGCAGGAGCACACGCCGGGAGACGGTGCATATAAACACAGCAAAGGGATATAGAGATACGAGGGGGCACTGATGGTGTTTGCTGCAGAAGCATCTGGAAGTGTGCAGCAACGTTTTCTGGTTGTCAGTAATCCATGGGTGGGGGTTGACATCTGATGCCCAAGGACCAAGGATGCTAAACATTGTACAATCCCTTGCCCAGTCCCCCACACAATAAAAAAAAATTTGTCCCACCTCAAATGTCAAAAGCGCCTCCATAGATGAACACGTATCTGCTTCCTTTGTTTGACAGATGAGGAAATTGAATCCCAGAGAGGGAAAGTGACTTGCCTGAGGCAACACAGCATGAAACTCCCAAAGCTGGGGCTAAAAGATGGTCTCTTCACAGCAGCCCTAGAGTCTTAATTCCTCTTGAAAGCTAACAGAGAAAATTCTAAGCCCAGAGGGCAAAGTCCCTTCAGGAATTCTAGAGGCGGGAGCCAATTCCCTCTCTTCCCTGGGTGAAGCAGGGAGAAATCAAACTTCGAAACACGAGCGGCTCGTGCCGAAAGCAGATGGGCAAACAAAGATAAGGGAGACGAGAGTTTCCACCAGACAAATTCGCGCCCTGCTCAGTTTAGACATTAAAATGAACTAACTTAATTTCGTGCCATATGCAAATCCTCACCAGCTGTCGGCTCTGTAATCACAGGAGACTTAATGTAATAACTAAACAAGAACGAAAACGCAGCAAATACAGGCTCCGGGCAAGTCCGCTGACAGCGGGTTTTATGTTCGTGGGAGCTCAGCAAGCTCGCAGCATTTATGGCGGACATCTGGAAGGAGCTATGTGCCCAAATGCCTGCCATCTCCTTCGCAAAAATGCCTGCAGTGACAATAAATAATGGCTAAGGACTGATCCGGCCGTCATGTGCCCTGATCCTTCACGTACCATGAACATCCCCGCCGAGGCCCTACGGCTTTTCTCCGGTTGTCGGGAGTCAGCCCCGTCCAGCCACCTGGATTGAGAGCTCGGAAGTGGCCAAAAGATGTCTCAGGTTCTCTGGGTTCAGGTCCCCCTAACTGGCACTAAAGGGACGGGAGATGGCTGCCGCCTGGGCAGTTGGGGGCTTCTCCCCGACAGAAGACCCCACATTCCTCTGATCACCCAAGCTAATAATTATAATAGCAAACATTTATCAAATGCTTACCACGGGCCAGAAGCCAAGCACACCACTTTCTGTACATTATGTCAGTGTTTCCCCAAGTGTGGAGAATGATTTAAGGTCTTTCATTCATTCATTCCTTTAACAAGCATTTATTAATCACCTAGTATGTGCCAAGTACTCTTTTGGGCACACAGCAGCAAACAAAAATTGCTGGCCTCATGAAGCTTCATTTCTGGCAGGACAAACATTTTTATGTATGTTAGGTAAAAAAAAAAAAACACTTTGTACCTAGGTTGTCACAAACATTATCGCCTTAGGATAGTGTTTAAAAGTTGAAGCCCTAACTCAGGTGGGGCAAAGGCAACATATGTAACCTAAACATTTGTACCCCGATAGCATGCTGAAATAAAAAGAAAATTTTTTAAAATTGATTTAAAGAAAAATGCTAAGTAAATGATAACACAGGTGATTCACAGGTGGGCTGCAAGGATGATGGGGTTTCTTTGCCCACACAACCCTGATATAGCTACTGGTGTTAGTCCCATTTTACAGCTAGGGAAACTGAGGCTCAAAGAGGTGAAGTCAGTTTCCTGAAGTCACACGGTTTGGACACAGTAGAGTCCACATTTGAACCCAGATCAGTCTTCAGAGCCACTGTTTACCCAGTAGGCTGAGCTGTGGCAGCAACACATCAGGTGGCCCATTGCATTCTAATACTTGACTCCCTGCCACCAGCTACCCAAAATCACTGTGCATGTGGCATGCAAGGAATGGCCTTAGAGTCACAGAACCCCTGGATCATGGTGAGCCCACGTGATCTCCAGGCCAATGTCCCAGTGAGGCTTATATCTTCTCTACAGAAATCCCGCCAAGAGGTTATGCAGTTTCCCCTCACTCATGTTTCAGGGTTCAGGAAGATTTAGGGCAGCCTATTTTACATCCTCCCTTAAGTCTGGGGGCTAAGACCCACCCCACAGGGGATCCATTGGCACACCTGACTCGGGGACCTGTAGAAATGACAAAGTTCCCACTGCAGGAAACACTCCCTGATAAATCTCCTGCTACTCCTCCAGCCCCAGCAAGGCCCATCTCCAGAGTTACGTTTGTCACTGTGCCTGTGACCAGCATGCCAGCCCGCCAGGACCCCGGCCAGGAGTGAAGCTCAGAGCATTTTCATTTCCAACCCAGGCCAGCCAGCTGCCCAGAACAGCAGGGATGTCTCCCATGTACTGCATGCCAAAAGCTCACTCGCTCCTCCCATAACCCACGTGATAACCACCACGATCGTTCCCACAGCTGAGGAAACTGAGGCAGGGAGCGCTAGGTAACTTGCCAAAGGTCACACAACTGCTCAGTGGCAGAGCTGGGTTTCCGATCCCAGATAATCTGGCTCCAGAGCCCAAGCTCTAAAGCAGGGCTTGGCAAATTTGCTCTGTAGACAGCCTGATAATAAATATTTTAGGCTTTGTGCAACCCACTCCATTCTGCCATTGCAAGCAAAAGCAGCTATAGGCAATATGCAAACAAATGAGCATGAATGTGTGCCAATAAAACTTTATTTATAAAAAAAAATGGGGTATTTACCAACTCCTTCTTTAAACCATTGCACGATGCTGCCTGTTATAATTTCAAAAGCACATACCTTCTACGGTCTTCCTGAGTCAAACCTGGGATTTGCACCATTGAAAAAAAATGAACAATAAATATTAATACATTGCCCTTGAAGTCAGGAGGCAAAGCCTGTGGGGCCCTAAAGAGCTCATGAGACTTTTCATTCTCAGTTTCCCCTACTGTAAAATGGGAACAATACCTGCATGGTTCACATAGAGAGGAAATGCAGCCTGTGCCCACGGACCATTAGAACAGTCCACGGAGAGAATGCAAGCAAAAGGGATTTATAAAATAATCCCTGTGCAGATGCAGTTATTGCTATTATTACTATGATTGGGGCTTCCAGCTCCTCCCTCCAGGAGCCACATAAAAGACTAGGTATTGCTGTTAAGAGGCTCTCTCTGCAATTTCTGAGGCTGCCTCTTCACGTTCCCTTCACGTGGCACAAGCAAACTGCCATGTACCCTCCCTCCAGGTTCCAACCAAGCCTCTTCGCTCCCTTCCCAGTGAAAGTCACAAGGGCCAGCACTCCAGACTTCATGCTCTGTCGCCTGCATACTTAGATCCAGCCCCATAAAAAGGGAGATTCTGAGCAACGAACTTTTCTGCAGGACCGTGAGGGGCAACGTGAGCGAAGCCAGCCGTAAACCATCAACTCCTCCTCGCCTGGGGGTTTCTCTCTTTCTCCCTCTTGACTCTCCAAGTTCACTCGGAGGAGCTCTGGGGAGAGGGGTGGACACCCCAAGAAGCATACTAAGAACAGTGAGGAAACCCGCAGAAAGGGCTTTCATAAATGGAAGCTGTAAGGCTCCATTAGAATCTAATCAGCCCCAAAACAAGGTGAGCTCTTCAGGCGTAAAGAATGTTCCATTCACGCTGGAGATGCCTGAGCGGTCCGTGCTGAGTACAGGCATTTCCCCAGCTGGTCACAACGGGTGTGCGAGGCTCCACGATCTGCCCCCACTTGCTCCCACCTTTCTGACCTCATCTGCCACCTGCTCCCTTCACTCTCTCTCCCCGGCCTCCTTTGCTTCCTTGTCGTTCCGCAAATATTCCCACGAGCTCCCACCTCAGGGCATTTTGCACACACTATTCCCCCCTGCTTGTGACACTGTTCCTTGCAGACATCCTCATAACTCGCCGTCTCAAACTGCAAACCGTCCCCCACCCGCTTCCCCACTTTACTTTTTCCATAGCACATTATCAACACCTAAGGTACCATCTAATTTACATATTTCGCTCACTGTCGCTCTCCCCTGCTAGAAAAGGAGCTGCGTGAGGGCAGGAATCTGGTCTGTTTTGTTCCCTGCCATTTCCAAGGGCCTGGG
The DNA here is from genome assembly GCA_963574885.1 of Lepilemur ruficaudatus. Classification (NCBI taxonomy): domain Eukaryota; kingdom Metazoa; phylum Chordata; class Mammalia; order Primates; family Lepilemuridae; genus Lepilemur; species Lepilemur ruficaudatus. The sequence continues at coordinate 2,081 of CAUYRT010015166.1, read as the reverse complement.
ACAGTGCCTGGCACACGGCAGAGTCTCCATGGCAGTTTGTTAAAGGAGAGGACCCCGTGGCAGGGCTCGTCACCATCCCCAAATGCTCTCTCTAAAGGGAACACCAAGGCGCAACAGGAGTAGGCAGTCGGTTACAGTTTGGGGAAGGTTTCTGGGCACCCGGGGAAAGAAGCCCAAACTGGAGGGAAAAGGGAACCCCGAGTGAGCGGTGAGTCAGGGAGGGACAGGCAGGAGGCTGGCGCGTGCTTTTAGGGGGACCCGGGCCTGGGGAAAGAGGGTGCTTGCTTTTCTTCTGGCCACAGGGAAGACCACAAACCAACCCTAGCATTGGATTACCAAACGGATGTCTCCGTTTTCTGAACTTCTCTCCCCGGACATAGCCCACGTCTTAATCCCAGATCCAGAAGTGCCAGAAATGATCTTAGAATTCCCAAGGCTCAGAGCTCGCTCCAAGGTCACTCTTGTCACCTCCCAGCCCTTCCCCAGAGATGGTTGTCTGGCCTGGAACTGAAGACGGGGAGGAAGCCTCCTCCTGCGGCAGAGCGCACTGCAGGGGTGAGCTGCGGCGGGCGGGGCGGTGGGCCCAGGGATCTTCACTCCGGGGTCTGCAGACCTTGGCGGAGGCTGCAGGTCCTCCCAAATACAGCGCAGTTGCTTCTCGAAGCCTCTCTGAACCAGCACTTCTCAAACCTCAGCACACCGGCCCCTCGTGGCGACCTTCCCAACCAGGGATTCCTGGGGCAGAGGAGAGGCGGAGGGAGAACCGCGCGCTCACAACACCTGTTAGTACACCTCTGACTCCTGCGGAGCTCCGCAGATGTTTCGCATGCCCAGAAGATAAATAATTTAAATCAGCCACGAGGTGGAGGCCTCCGGAAGTGCAGTCTGTGGACCTCCTGGGAGCTTGTTTGGAAAAGCAGAATCCCAGACCGTGCCCCGGGGCCACCGAATCCCAGTGTCCGGGGATCAAGGTCCAGGAACCTGTGTCTTAAAAACACTTTTTATTTTGGAATAATTTAGACTTAAAAATTGAACACGAAAAGTTACCCTGTCTCTTTCCCCCAACGTCCCCTAGTGTTAGTATCCGACACAACCATGCGGTTGCTCAAACCAGGAAATTCACCTTCATGAAATATGATTAACTACAGACATTCAGATTTCATTATTCTTCTCACTAATTTTTGTTTGTTTGTTTGTTTGTTTGGGGGGGGGTTGTTTTCGTTTGGTTTTTTGGTCCAGGATCCCACATTGCATGTAATTCTCCTACAAAACCATCAAAATGGGGAAATAAACACTGACATGTCACCCTTAGACCACATATAAGTTTCACCAATTCTTCCAATAAAGTCCTTTCTAGGAAAAGGATACAATTCAGAATCAGCCACAGATCTAGTGGTCATATTCCCTTAGTTTTCTCCAATATGTAGTCATTCCTCAGTATTTCCTTTTCTGCCTTCCTTCCTTCCTTTTTCCTTCCTTCCTTCTTTCCTACCTTCCTTTTTCCTTCCTTCCTTCCTTCTTCCTACCTTCCTTTTTCCTTCCTTCCTTCCTTCCTACCTTCCTTCCTTTTTCCTTCCTTCTTTCCTTCTCTCTCTCTCTCTCTCTCTCTCTCTCTCTCTCTCTCTCTCTCTGTCTTTTATAGATAGGATCCCACTCTGTTGCCCAGACTGGAGTGCAGTGGTGCAATCATAGCTCACTGCAGCCTCCAACTCCTGGGCTCAAGCGATCCTCCTGACTCAGCCTCCCTTGTAGCTGGGACTATGGGTGTGCACCACCATACCTGGCTAACTTTTAAATGTATTTTTTGTAGAGACAGAGGTCTTGCTATGTTGCCCATGCTGGTCTAGAACACCTTGGCCTCCCAAAGTGCTGGGATTACAGGAGTGAGCCACCACGTCCAGCCTCCTTGTCTTTTATGATCTTAATACTTTCAAAAAGTATTGGCCAGTTAGTTTTTAGAATTCCATTCTACTCGAACTTGTCTGATGATTTTCTGCATTTAGATTGAGTCGCCGCACACCCAACACCAGAGACCAGGAAGCCACCAGCTGCCATCCGTTGAGCTGTGTGCTCACCAAAAT
>CAUYRT010015163.1:0-12122 GCA_963574885.1 Lepilemur ruficaudatus | reverse complement strand
ATTAATTGGCCAACTAAAAATATATAGAAAAAATTAGCCGGGCATGGTGGCGCATGCCTGTAGTCCCAGCTACTCGGGAGGCTGAGGCAGAAGGATCGCTTGAGCCCAGGAGTTTGAGGTTGCTGTGAGCTAGGCTGACGCTACAGCACTCACTCTAGCCCGGGCAACAGTGAGACTCTGTCTCAAAAAAAAAAAAAAGAAAAGAAATAAAAATAAAGAAGGAGAATAATGCAAGATGACTCTAAGTTTTCTTGCGTAAGTGGTCCAGTGGGTGGTGTAGTCAGTACCTGAGATACAGCATACTAGAGAAGGAACAAGATTTGGGAAACAGATGTCGATCAGTTTTGGAGATGCTGTGTTGGAGGGACTAGTGTGTCTTAGTGAGAGGGAGGGTCTCGCGCTCAGGGTGAACAAGTGGGGTTAATAAACATAGTGCTAGTTAAAAATGAGGAAAGAGGGTTAACTTTTCTAGGCAGAGCAGGAAGAAGGAGAAGAGAGCTGAGAATAGATGGTTGGGAACACCATCACGCTTAGAGACAGAAAGACATCAACAGAGGAAACAGAAGGACCTGCTATAGGTGGGGGAAGAACCCCTCAGATTGGTGTCATGGAGACCAGAGGAGGAGACAGAAGGGAATGGTTATCAGTGCCCTGTGTTTACATTTATCTCTTCTTCTGAGTTGTGGTCTGAGCCGTTTCCTTAGAGCCTTCACTCTTCGACCTCTCTCAGTCCCACTGTAGTCCTCAAAATTCCAGGAACTATGACAGTGTTTATATCCTGCTGACTCTCCAAGTGGATTCCAGGATTGAGGAATGGATCTAAACAAAAGATTCTGGCATATGTAAACATGTCAGTAGGTGTTAGGAAAGGGGCTGTTAGAAGGAGAGACGTTGGGAGAGGAGAAAGGGCTGAATGACGAGGCAAGGGCCTGACCCTGGAGGAGGAGAACCGACTCGTCCTTCCGAGAGTGAGGATGTGGGTGCAGACTCGGCATGCCACTGCTGGCGTACTTCAGGATTGCTGAGCTCTGATGTATTCCTGGTGGGGAGTTTTGCTGCCTTGAATGCTCTTAAGGAATAACTATGTCTGACAACTGCATAATATCTTGCTTTGAATATTAAAATTGCAATAATGTATAACTAGGTTTGGGGCATGTTTCAGATTTTTAAAAGAAAGTGGTGTTAATGACTAAATAATTACCAACATTCTATATAAAAATTGCTATCCAGCAACTGCTTAGTGCCTGAAGCAAAGCAGCAGGGACTAAAGGGAGAGCATCTTTTAAAAACCGCTTCTCTGCTGCCACAGCGATCCCACACCAAGGAGGGTGGGGTGTGTGCGATGTGTTCCTGGAAGCAGGGGAGTGATGATTTCCCCAGGACTACTGTGTGCCCTGTATGTGGATATGGGGGTTCCACTTGTATTAATAGCATCAGAGCCTGTTCATTCATTTAACAAATATTTATTGAAACCTCCAATGCCACGCACTGCTAAGGCTCTGGAGATATTAGTCCACAGAACAAACATCCCTGCCATTATGGAGCTTATGTATAGAAAGGGAAGACAGCTCATAAACATCAACATGATACTTACATGGCTTATTAGAAAGTAACACATGCTAATAGAAATAGAAGTTGAGCACAGTGAGGGTAGTGGAGGGAGTGCCCAGGAGTGGAGACTGGCAAGATATCTGGGCAGAGGGCATTTGGGCAGAGAGAACAGCTAGAACAGCGGCCCTGGGGTGGGAGCATCCTGGCGCACTGAGGGGTAGCAGGGAGGCCAGTGTGGGCAGAGTGAGAGAGCACAGGAGGGGAGGAGGTGAAAGTCTGGTCTTGGACATACTGAGTCAGGTCTTTTTTTTTTCTTTTTTTGAGACAGAGTCTCACTTTGTTGCCTGGACTAGAGTACCGTGGTGTCAGCCTAGCTCATAGCAACCTCAAACTCCTAGGCTCAAGTGATCCTCCTGCCCCAGCTTCCCAAGTAGCTGGGACTACAGGCATGTGCCACCATGCCTGGCTAATTTTTTCTATGTATGTTTTTAGTTGTTCTGCTAATTTCTTTCTATTTTTAGTAGAGATGGGTTCTCGCTCTTGCTCAGGCTGTCTCGAACTCCTGAGCTCAAACAATCTGCCCGCCTTGGCCTCCCAGAGTGCTAGGATTACAGGCGTGAGCCACCATGCCCGACCCTGAGTCACGCCTTGCGACATCATGAGTTTGAGATGCCTGGTGGAAATCCAAGTGGAAATGTTGGGATATGTGAGGCTGGAGTTTTGGGAGCGAGCTGGGCTGGAAATATACATTTGGGAGGGCGGGGGTGGCACATGGGGTGGTAGTTGAAGCTGTGAGACTGAATGAAGTCACTGAAGGAGCGAATGCAGATGGAGAAAGGGACCAAGGACTGAACCTCGGGGAGCCTGGACATCAAGAAGTCAGGTGGTTGGAAAGGATCCAGTTGAAGAGATAGAGGAGTCCCTAGTGGAAGCCAAGCGCAGCCGTGTATCAGAGGACGAGGGAGTGAGGAACCATGAGATGCTACTTAGAGATTAAGAACCAAGAACTGACCGTTGGTTTAGAAGTGGAGGTCATTGATCACGCTGAAGATAGCAGCTTGGGTGGTGGGAGGCCAAAGCCAGATTGGAGCGGGCTGGGGAGAGAAAACAGGGCCAGTGGGGCTGGAGGCGGCGGGGAGCACAAAGTGAGGGGCTGCTGGCTGGCTGAGGAAGAGGCCGTGCAGAGGTGTGGAGAGGCAAGCAACGCCCGTCTGTGTGCGGACCAGAAGGATCAGGGCAAGGCAAGGAGAGACCTGCCCAGGCGGTGTCCATAGGGCTTGGTTCTTTGCTCCTTCCCCTTCAGCTCAAGATCGTGTTAGTTTTGCTTATTTGGAGGAAAATTAAGTTAGCTCAGTTTTGGCAGTAGGACTATACATCTTTTCTGCCTCATCTTTAGTTCCCTTGTCTTTAATGGTAGGGCAGTGGCAGTTTAAAGCTGCATGAAATCGTGTGAATGGCTTTTAGTGTTTGATAGCTGTCATTTTGAAAGGTATAAAATTAGCTGGAGATTCCATCGCATCTGAAAACTTGGTACGGTTATTTGTCTCTACTTTTAAATTTGATAAAACAGGGATGTTTTTTTAATAATCAAAACTTGAACTAGCTTTTGTTTTCCTCATTTATCATCTGTTAATAGTTATTTTGTAAGTAAGATAGTAGTAATAGGCACTTAGTAACTATTAGCTCTTGCTAAGAGTCTCCCACTTAGTGTAGCAATAAAACTAGTTTGTTGACAAAAATGGAATTGGTCTGTGTATTTTTAATAGAATGCTTGTGTACCTTTGAGAATATTTGCTTTGTGTGTTGAGCCGCATGAAATTATATGCGAAACCCTTGACTTTCTTTAGAGCTCTCCATGCGCTCTTTTAACATAGCCACATCCCCGTCCTCTTCCTCACCTCTGTCAGTTGGCCTGCACATTTCCCGCAGCCTCCAGTTACTGCTACTTCAAATTGAACTGCTCTCTGGACCCAAAGCATATGTTATAAGCTGATTTCATTAGTGAGGATGGGAGGGGAGAGCGAGTGGTTGAAATGTCCAGCTTTTGCGATTCCCCTGGAGCAGACTCTTAAGACCTCTTCTCAACCAGAACACTCAGTTAATTAGCCTGAATGAATATTCAACACAGATACCTGTAAAGTAATGACCCTGAAGCATAGCAAGTGAGTATTTTCAACATTTTTATTCTTAGATGCTAATTTTCAAAGCCTTAATAACCTCAACCAGAACATGTTTATTCTTCAGTTACATTAGGTAAGAACTTACCATTGTGATCCTAACCTGAATTTTCCACCTCTAAATCCTAGGTATATCCTGCCCTGTATTTTTGTGTCTTCTGCTTTACAGTACTTTCTAGTATGGAAACCACAGCTGCGTTTTCCATCAGTTGTCTACTAGGTCATTTTAATCAAATGCATGAGTAGTAGCATTCACTTCTGCACTCCAACTTGAACATTTAACAAGCAGATATAAGTAATAACAAATCATGTTTCTCTTCCTCATTATTTAGCTCTGTAAGAAGCATCACTTCGGGATTAACAAACCAGAGAAGATTATACCATCTCCCGATGACTCCAAGTTTCTACTGAAGACCTTTACACATATTAAATCCAATGTGTCTGCTCCTAATAAAAAGAAAGTAAGAATTTAATTGATATAGGCTCTGAATTTATCTTTAATTTTAAATTGAGGAGTAACTTTCCTCTCAGTAAATTTATTTTCAAACCATTTGTTATATTTAAGGTACTGTCTGCTCATGTCCTTGGGATTATTTTCACTTTTCTCCTTGGAAGTCACGTACTATCCACATAATACTTTCCATTTAATTCCTTGAGTAATAGATTCATTTCTTATAGGTTAAGGAAAGTAAAGAAAAAGAAAAGTTGGAGAGAAGATTACTTGAGGAGTTGCTGAAGATGTTCATGGACTCGGAATCCTTTTACTATAGCTTGACCTATGATCTGACCAATTCGGTGCAGAGACAGAGCGCTGGGGAGAGGGATGGCCGGCCCCTCTGGCAGAAGGTACCACCACTCACAGCTCAAAGAACAGGGTTTACCCTCTGGAACAAATGATGGCCTGTTTTGGCTTTTATGGGAAAACTGAAATACTGTGTTTCTGAACTGCTTTTTCTCTACCTTTTGTAGGTTGATGATCGATTTTTTTGGAATAAATATATGATACAAGATCTTACTGAGATTGGTGTGAGTAGTTGTTTTTAAAATGTCCTAAATTTGTAGTTGTTAAGTGAGTGTTTTTTAATTGTATTAAGATAAATTTTATTTATATTTTTACTTATATTTTAATTTTTTAGAGACAGGGCCTCACTCTGTTTGCCCAGGCTGGAGTACAGTGGCATGATCATAGCTCACTGCTGCCTGGAACTCCTGGGCTCAAGTGATCCTCCCATCTCAGCCTCCCAAGTAGCTGGGATTACAGCCACATGCTACCATGCCCAGCTATTTTTTTTTTCTTTTATAAAATAAATTTTAAAATCTCATTGGAATGTTTTCCCCTATAGAATGGGAATCATTTAGGTAGGGAAAAACCAAGGCATTATTTTAAGGCACTTTACAATTCCATTGCCTAGCCATAGGCCTGTCTTTTTAGCAGGTTCCTATAGGATAGGAGTGGTTTAAGACTGTGGAGCTAATGTCTGCAGCATTCCTGTAAGAGGTATTTTGTTTGTCCTGGGAATGTTGATACCAGTCATTTCCTTCCCTGACCTCTGTTTTCTTACCTGAGAATGGGAGTAGACAAATCTCTAAGGCCGTTCCAGTGCTGCTAGTATTTGATTCAAGGAAGAATATGGTGACGCTATTGCATGAAGTTGCTTCTGGTTTGATGATTACTTTCTTCCTCAACTCTGTCACATATATTGGAAAATATGACTGTCCAAAGACACTTTGTTCATTCAGTCAACAGATACTTATGGAAGGCCTGCTGTGTGCCACTTACTGTTTTGGACACTTAAACAGAGCAGGCAAATAGCTGAATAGGGCCATGTATTTTTTTTCTTAACCTTTCAGAAATTTCAAAGCTGCTTTCCTGCTGTTTCTTCCCCTTAGCGGTGGTTAGCATAAATGATTTTTATTTTCTCTAGTGGTGTCTGCCACCGGATATCTATCATGCCTCTATTGAGAATGAGACATGAGATTGTTTCACTTCCGTTTATGATGCTGATAGAACTATGACACGAAAACCCAGTGACAGAGGAGAAAATAAGGGCGTCTGTAATGAGCGTTTGTCCTGTATGCCGACAGTATTGAGCTCTAATAACATTTTGCAGAGTTTTTGTCAGAGTGCTTTTCCATTACCATTTAAAACTGACAACTCGAAAAAAAGGTGACATTTGTCAACATACATTTCTCTGTCCCTGTCAAGAGTTTTGCATTTATTGCTAGAACAAAAATATAAATAATGGGAATGGTGATAAGAAAAACGAATGCAGAGAGACCCTTCACCTCACTCTTTTCAACTCTAGCAGCCTTCCTGAGATCCTGTCTGCAGGGCTCAGAAAATAAAACTGTGAGATAGGACCTGGAGTATCTGATGATGGAAGAGGATGTGGTTTGGAGTTGATGCTGAGATGAAGGCTGGGTACTGCTGGTGGAGACAAGAGGGAACGCAGGACTCCAGAACGACTGTCCGGAGGATTTTTTATACTGTTCTGTCTGTGCTGTCAGCTGAGAATCTGAGTATTCTGAGTCTGAAAGACAACGAAATCTTTAACTTTAATCAATTACATTGATTAAATTATATTGATTAAACTATATATATCCTAATTATATTGGATGACATTTTAAATTAAGACATTTATGGAAAGGAGCTTTTTTTCCGGTTCATATGCTACTTAGATTTAGCTTGGTGAAGCAAGTTTTTTTTTTTGTTTTTTTTGAGACAGAGTCTCACTCTGTTGCCCCGGCTAGAGGGCCGTGGTGTCAGCCTAGCTCACAGCAACCTCAAACTCCTCGGCTCAAGTGATCCTTCTGCCTCAGCCTCCTGAGTAGCTGGGACTACAGGCATGCGCCACCATGCCCAGCTAATTTTTTCTATTTTTGGTAAAGACGGGGTCTCGCTCTTGCTCAGGCTGGTCTCAAACTCCTGAGCTCAAACGATCTGCCCGCCTCGGCCTCCCAGAGTGCTAGGATTACAGGCGTGAGCCACTATGCCCGGCCGGAGCAAGTTTTTTTCTACACTAGAAAATAAAGTAGACCTACATGTTTCATAATAAAGTGATCAGAGTTGGCTGTATTTTATTAAAGGCTTAATACAATTGGGAGTTGAGAATCAATCTTTAAGCTTTATTTTTCTATACCAATAGAAATAATCATGATAGCTACATTTGTTAAATACTGTGTGGCAGGCATTGTGTTAAACACTGATTTGTTTTATCCATTTAATCTTCACAACAACCTTGTGAGGTAGTTGTTATTTCTGTTTCGCAGAGGAGGACAGCAAGGCACCGTGAGGGTGGTTCCCCTTGGTGAGTTAATAAGTGGTGGAGCTTAGATTTGTACCCAGCAGTTTGACTTCTATGCTGTGTTCCCTCTCAGTCAGCTCTTTCTGAATTATCACCATAAAGAAAAGGAGAGACCCTCCTTCCTTCCCTGCCTTCCATAGTGTTCTCCAGTAAGCAGAAAATATGGTTGAAGGATAGAAGGTTTCTGCTTCTAATAAACTGTCAAACGTGTGCTGGCTACTGTTTGGATTTAAGAAAGTAGCAGTGCTGTACAGAATAGAAACAATATGATGTTAATATTATTTTCAGACGCCAGATGTGGACTTTTGGATTATCCCCATTATCCAAGGTTTTGTGCAGATTGAAGAACTTGTGGTTAATTATAATGAAACGTCTGATGATGAGAAAAGCAGCCCAGAGACCCCCCCTCAGGAATCCACCTGTGTAGATGATATTCACCCACGATTTCTAGTGGCTCTCATTTCACGCCGAAGTAGGCACAGAGCAGGTGAGTAGAGGGCTGTAATGCCATGCAAATCAAATCCTGGCAAGGATGCAAGAGCTGCAGATGTGTTGAAATGCTAATGACAATAATGAATTTGGAAGCATAGCTGGCCTCAAAGTGCCTGGTGACTCTAAATGCTGTGCAGTAACTGGAGACTAATTTTTGAGGAGGGATGAATAGGGGAGTGTTAGCAAAATGAGAAAGAAAAGGAGGTACATAGTAAATATATGGAGAGGAGACAAGAAAATCACTTTGGATGTGCTTCTGAATACCAGCATTCCAACTGACAGCCTGCATCATAGTGATAGATCCTTCCTGAGTGCTAATACCTTTGGGAAAACTCTTCTCTGTTAGTTCAGAGGAACTATCTTAGCTTCAACTTGTTAAAAACAATGATGTATACATTTATGGTTTTGGGTAAGTTGATACTGTTTTGCACATTGAATCCCCAAGACATTCCTGGAAGAAATATATTTTATTAGGTAGCATAATCCAGTCAGACTAAATAAATTTTTTAAAATGTTGCTGAATTCTGTTTTAAATTTTTTCAGGAATGCGTTATAAACGAAGAGGTGTGGATAAAAATGGCAATGTTGCAAATTATGTGGAGACAGAGCAGTTAATTCACGTTCATAATCATACCCTGTCATTTGTTCAAACACGAGGCTCTGTGCCTGTCTTCTGGAGCCAAGTTGGGTATCGATATAATCCAAGACCTCGTCTGGACAGAAGTAAGCATGTCAAGTATTTGGTTTGCAAATGATGATTTCAGAGAGAAGATTTTTTAAAAAATTAGATACTTGACAGGTTTGGATTTGCTTTGATACTTCATTCAAAATAATAATTTGTATTGGGAACTGTAATAATAATCACTGAAATAATAATTGACTAAGTCATTTAACAGTAAAAAATGTCTTTAATAAAGCAAAATAACTTATTTCACAGATTTAAATTGCTGTTGTTTTAAAGAATACTCTGTTGAATGTTCAACTTTGGAAAAGAGTAAATATAGAAAATATTTGTAGAAGCAGGAAATGTCTTAAGATGGAATCTACCAAAAATCGATAAGATGCCTTTACTCAAGTATTTCTTCCTAACAGTTGTTTTTTTAAAAAAATATTGAGCATTTAATTTCTTCCATTATTTTAACTTTAGTATTGGAATAGCTAAGTCATTTAAATCTAATAAGATTACTAAATGAAGTTGATTTTTAAAAATAGTTACATTTGTCTCTCAAAACTCAATTTGCATTTGTGAGAGTTCAGTATAACTTCATTTTTAAAAATGTTTTATAGGGTTTGTATTCTTATAAGCCACCTAAAACCTTTTCGGAGAAGCAGACTGATATATAATCTCATAATTTCACAGTCTGCACTTTCAGATATGTTTTGGTTTAATAGGGAAAAAATTAGATCTTTGGCTTAGCATTTCATTTTAAAATGATGGTTTTAAGACAATCTTGTTACATTTGGGCTGTCAATAAATTATTTAAAAGTATGAGTAAAGATGAAATAGACACTGATATCTGTTTTAAACATGGGAAGGAAAAAAAGATTTTGTATCACTTCTTTGTAGGTGAAAAGGAAACTGTTGCCTATTTCTGTGCCCATTTCGAAGAACAACTGAAAATTTACAAAAAACAGGTGGGCTTTGATCTGTAGTAGTAAATGTTCCTTAATATTTAGAAATGACTGTGTATCTCTTTAAATTTCATGAAAATAACATTGTAGTATCCATAATTAAGCAAAACATTTATTAAGAAGTTAAAAACATAAGCTAAGAGTATTCTTAATATTCTTTAAGAATAATCATTGAGTCAGATACTTTAGACTGTGTTTGGATAACATAAAGAGATTAGACTGCTATCAGTTAATTATTACAATCCAAGAAGTATCTAGACTAAGAATTGAAAGTCATCTCTCAGTACCACCTATAGTTCTACCTTCTGGAGATAACAGTTTGATGTGTATCTTTCAATATCTTTTTTTCTCTGCCCATATGTATTCATACACTCAATATAGGAATGCAGTCATATAAACCAAAATCAATTGAAAGCTGTTGGGTGAAATACAAGTTCAGTCATTTCCATACAAGATTAATATGTAACAGTCAGTAACGCACTTATCCATTAGTAATGACCAGTCTGAATGTGTAATGCCATGGGATGTATAATGAATGTGTAATGCATTTTTCTTACAGCAACAGAAATAAAACAGGAAGAAATAGCCTAAAATGTAATAAACTTACAAAAAGATACCATGTATATGGAGAAGAAAAAAAAAAGAATTACTGAAGAACATAAAAGAAAACCTGACTTAAATGGAGAGGAAATGCCATGTTCCTGGAAGGGAAGACTCAGTATTGAATAGATTTCAGTTCTTCCCAAATTAATATATAGATTTTGTGCAATCCCAAACAAAGTCTCAGCAGGGAAATACAGAGCAAACCCTCAAGATTTAAGAAATTTATGAAGTCTGATAATAAGAGATAAAGGCAGGTATTTGAGTTTCAAAAGGAGAATTTCACATTAGAAGGAGTATGAGTTGGTACCGCCATTTTGTACAGTATTATCAAATTAAACATGCTTATACTGTTTAACTCAATGATTTTATTTTTTGAAAACTATCCTACATGCCCTTTAACAAAAATCAGTTGAGATGGATTATGGATCTAAATGTGAAAGGTTAAACAATACAGCTTTTAGAGGAAAATACAGAACATCTTTTTGACCTAGAGTCTTAAGTAGAACTTAAGAAAGCACTGTTGTCCCATATTTTCAATGTATTGTTATTTATCACATATTTTATTAGCTGTTTAATAAAGGGTAATGCCCATTTAGGAAATCATTTTTTTAAAAACAACAGTATAATGAAAAACATTGATAAATTTGACTTTAAACTTATTTTTATTAAAACTTTGTCATTTATTAAAACTTTATTAAATTATAAATAAGATACTATAAATATTATTTATTAAAACTTTGTTAAAATTAAATAGGACTTTAGCCATAATGAAAAAAATTGATGTTTGACTTTTTTAAAATAAAGAATTTCTGTTTATTAAAAGACATCATTAAGAGAATGGAAAGGCAGTTCACAAAGTGAGAGAAGATATTTAAGATTTTTTGTTGTCTATATGTGACAAAGATCTCCTACCTAGAGTATATTTTTTAAAACTTTAAATCCATTTAAAAAGATGTGCAACCCAAAAGAAGACTGTACAAAAGAATTGAGCAGATTCTTCATGAACAAGTATATCCAGAAAGCCAATAAACATATGAAAAGATGTTCTACTTCAGTAATTATCAGAGAAATGCAAATTAAGACCATCACTCACACAAAGGAATGGCTAAAATAAAAAAGATGGGAAATACCAAGTTTTGGCAAGGATGTAGAGCAACTGGAACTTTAATAGATAAAAATTTTAATGTATCCAAGAGAAACGTGTCCAGGCAAGGAAGCATGTACAAGAACATTCATTGTAGCACAGAAACAACCACATTGTTCATCTGGAAAACAGTGGGTAAATAAAATATGGCATATCTCAGGGATCGAATATAAATGCTTAAAACAAATGAGGTAGATCTATGTGTACTTACATGGAAAGATCTTAAAATCACATTGTGGAGTGAGAAGAGAAGATGCTATAATGGCATATGGTATGTTAACCATTTAAAAAAAAAATCCCACAAAACAAAATCGTGTCATTTTACGTATATGTGGTTATCTTCCATCTACTCCATCTATGTCTCCACACGCATGGCATGCACATTTGCACAGGGATGCATTACGTGAGCTGAAAGGGCACATACCCAGCTGGTAACAGGAGTTACTTCCAGGGAGGGTTATGGGATTGGGTTGTGGTCAGGAAGGATTTTACCTTATGCTACGTGTGAATTTCTTTCAATGTGAATAAATTAGTGTATTAGCAACATGTGTAATTATAAGTGTTAACAGTTACAAAGAATAAACCACATTTTAAATGTAACACACAGTCTTAAAAATGAGACAGTACTCAGGTGTGTAAGCAAAGGAAATAACCACTTCCTACGCTTATCCCTGTTCCCTGTTGAATTTCACATCAATTTTATAGGTGTGTGTATTGAGCAGACACTTTCTGATTCCTAACAGCACCCCAGCAGTGTTCATTTATCTACCTTCTCCTGCCTAATTACTTTCCAGGGCGCTGGGCCCAGGGTTGGTCTGACTCAGCCGTGGTGACACGATTGCTCTTGCCAGTGATTGGTGTAGGCGTGGGCCTGTGTGTGTTCACTGGGGATTTGGCCAGTGAAGTATGATGTGGGGGAACTGTCCCATAGGAGGCTTCTGGGGAAAGGTTTCCTGCTCTAATAAAAAGAGACACAGGAAGCAATAGTCCCCCTGTGGTTGCTGTCTCTGGGTTAGATGTGGAACTGCTGTAGCTATGTCAAGACTGTGAAGGAGGCCGGGCGCGGTGGCTCACGCCTGTAATCCTAGCACTCTGGGAGGCCGAGGCGGAAGGACTGCTCAAGGTCAGGAGTTCGAAACCAGCCTGAGTGAGAACCGTCTCTACTAAAAATAGAAGGAAATTAATTGGCCAACTAAAAATATATAGAAAAAATTAGCC
>CAUYRT010015159.1:0-10069 GCA_963574885.1 Lepilemur ruficaudatus | reverse complement strand
TAGGCCAGGCACGGTGGCTCACGCCTGTAATCCTAGCACTCTGGGAGGCCAAGGCGGACGGATCGCTCAAGGTCAGGAGTTCGAAACCAACCTGAGCAAGAGCGAGACCTCGTCTCTACTATAAATAGAAAGAAATTAATTGGCCAACTAAAAATATATAGAAAAAATTAGCCGGGCATGGTGGCGCATGCCTGTAGTCCCAGCTACTCAGGAGACTGAGGCAGAAGGATCGCTTGAGCCCAGGAGTTTGAGGTTGCTGTGAGCTAGGCTGATGCCATGGTACTCTAGCCCGGGCAACAGAGTGAGACTCTGTCTCAAAAAAAAAAACAAAAAAAAGAATGATAGGGGAAAAGAAGGACAGATACGCAGTCAAAAAGGGATACATGGAAGGTTTGAAAGGTATTTGTAATGCTTTCTTCAGTTGGATGGTGATTATACAAGCATTCACTGTATTCTTTTCTGGTCCTTTTTGTACATCTGAAATATTTCACTAGGAAAACTACCAGATTTTAAATCTTATTTGATTTCTTATTGATAGGGATAGGATAACACTCAAATTTTTTGCATGACGCCTTGATTCCAGCCTACTTTTCTATCCTCACTTGCTGTCACTCTCCCATCTATCTAACATCTGGCCAAATTAGACTTGGTCACAGAGTCTCAAATGCCATAGCTCTGTGCACATGCTTTTACATAAAATGTCTTCCCATTCCTCTTTTCATGTACCAAAATCTTGTTTATGCTTCAAAATCTAGCTTAGATATAACCTTCCTTGAAAGTTTCCTGAATTCTTTGAGGCAGGGCAGTGCACACCTGCATTGCCACAGGACTTTGCACATCTTTCTCTTAGAGCATTTATCACATTGTGGTATGACTGTTTACATGTCTGTGCATCACTAAGTGGTGAGCTCCTAAGGACAGGGACCGTGACCTTTTCTACTTCTGTAATCTCTGCCCCAGCACAATGCAGTATAGTACAATAAATACTGAATGAACGAATGGGTAGCTGGAATGAATGGTTTCATCTTCCAAGGCCTTTATATTGCCATCACTGTCTTCAGGAATCATCATTGCTAAACTAACCTAGGGAAATGGATATTGAGATGACTAAGAAGTGCTTGAAGGACTTCCACACTGGTTGTGCTCCCTAAATGTGTGTGTGGTGTCCCATTATAAATGTCTGCTTCAGATCCTAATAGACAAGAGGAAATACAGTCTTGACAGCTCCTGGATTAACCTAGTATAGCCAGGAAGTATGCTTTGGAATTGTTGCCAGAAAGTCCCCTTTCTCAGTGATGAACTGAATTGTTTATCCCAACATAGTAGAATTTACTGACTTCCAGTTCCCTCCAGAGTAACAAGAGGACAGCTGAAAGGTTTTAATTATCCAAAATAGGGGTTTGAAACAACTAAAGCCACTTTGAAGTGAATTATTGATAGCATTATGCATTGTTTTTCTTTAAGTAACAGGTCAAGGCAATTAATGCTATTTTTATCTTTGCAGATTCACTGAATTATAATTGATTTTAAAGATGTCTTAAAAGAAAACCTCATTGGCTGAGTGGTGGGTTGTTGTCATTTATGTAAGCTAGAGGCCCCGCGGAAGGAATCTCTGTGTGTTCTAATGCTGTTTCATGTTCCATTGGTGTAGGTGTTTGGATGCCTTACTGCTCTTGGCAGTAAGTTGTGTTTTCAGGGTTTTCGTGGGGTTAAAGGTTCTTTTTTGGGTTTCTCACCGAAGACCTTCCCAAATGTATATTATTATCTTATAAACCAAAAGAGAACCAAGGACACTCTTATTTATAAACAGGCAGCTGCAAAGCAGAGCCATTTAGTCTCTTCAGTGTGGTTTGGTGGAGATCAGAGACTAGAGACTTCAGTGTGGCTTTAAGTGAAGCAGCTGCATCACCAGCTGGAGACTGACACACTGCACAGGGTGGGCACAGCATAGCTGAGATCCATCCACTGCCATATGAGCCTGAATGGCTTACCTTCAACTGAGAAAATTGCTTTGTGTTTACATTTAGTTTAGGGGAGCATCTTCGAGTCAACACTGAACAAACAGGTGTAAACAGGGCCCCAACAGGCAGAGGTTTTGTGGCTTTCACAAAAGTTGTCCTGCTCCCCTTTAGCTGGAAAAAATTTAAAATGAGATACTTGGAAAGGAAACTATTTAATATACCTCTTCTCTTTGATTTAGTGGAATAATTTGGTTGTTTATCGAATGCATGAACCTAGTTTAACTAGTAAGGTTTCTTTCGTTTGGTTTATTAAAAGTTGGGTTTTAGTCTCTATAATAAAATGTGCCAACACATTCTCACCTTTCCCTGCCTGATTAATTCATATTTCAAGACTCTACTCAAGCACCATCTCCTTCAGGATGCCCTTTTGAAGCCCACAGTGTGGGCTAACTACCCCTCCTCTGTGCTCCCATGATACCCCTTGTCTACTTTTTATCTGTTTTAGCCTATACCACATCATAATGAAATTGTGTGTCTGTGGTGTGTATCTCTTCCATCTGCAAGCTCCTTGATATTTTGAATCATATTTTATTCACCTCTCCCATTGCCTAGCACAATGCCTGCACATAGTAGGTATTCGGATGTTTGTCTAACAGCCTGAATGATCAAAAGTCATGGATAGTGCTGGTAAACTATTAACTTCAGATAACATAGAACTTTCTTCTGGGGACAGAATGTTCCTTAACTATATGAGAAAGCAATCAATTTGCAGAATAAGGGAAGAGGAGAAAATATAGGCATTCTCTCTTTCTAAAATGGTGCTTATAGGTGGGGCGAGGTGGCTCACGCCTGTAATGCTAGCACTCTGGGAGGCTGAGGCGGGAGGATTACTTGGGCTTAGGAGTTCGAGACCAGCCTGAGCAAGAGTGAGACCCTATCTCTACTATAAATAGAAAGAAATTAGCCAAACAACTAAAAATAGGGAAAAAAAAATTAGCTGGGCGTGGTGGCACGTGCCTGTAGTCCCAGCTACCCGGGAGGCTGAGGCAGGAGAATCGCTTGAGCCCAGGCATTTGAGGTTGCTGTGAGCTAGGCTGATGCCACGGCACTCTAACCCAGGCAATAGAGTGAGACTCTGTCTCAAAAAATAAAATCAAATAAAATAATAAAATGGTGCTTATAGTGTAAACAAAGTTCTGTATTCACTTCAAAACTAAATTTCTCCTTTTGGTAGCATTACCTTTTCCGGAGGGGAAAAACCTACCACTCTCGGGGCCGGGTGCAGTGGCTCACGCCTGTAATCCTAGCACTCTGGGAGGCTGAGGCGGAAGGATCGTTCAAGGTCAGGAGTTCAAGACCAGCCTGAGCAAGAGCGAGACCCCGTCTCTACTAAAAACAGAAAGAAATTAGCTGGACAACTGAAAATATATAGAAAAAATTAGCCGGGCATGGTGGCGCATGCCTGTAGTCCCAGCTACTCAGGAGGCTAAGGCAGAGGGATCGCTTGAGCCCAGGAGTTTGAGGTTGCTGTGAGCTAGGCTGATGCCATGGTACTCTAGCCTGGGCAACAGAGTAAGACTCTGTCTCAAAAAAAAAAAAAAAACAAACCTACCATTCTTTCTGGCATACTGAAGAGAAAGCAGCTGATAACCTCTTTGTGAGCATAAAACAATTATAGCTAGCCTCCTGTAGTGACAATCTGCCAGAGCCAACTGCCTCACCCCCCCCACCCCCACATGGGCTTCATTTTCTTACTCTGGAATTTCATAGACTCTCCCCTAAAGACCTTCATCTTGTTGCACTATTATGATGAATGTTTGGATTTGGCTTTCACCCCCTGCTTTACTAGCTATTACTGGAGGTGCTGTCAAAGAATCGGGCCCCAAATTTATCCTCCCATTAAGTCCTCTCCTGGGCAGCACTGCTTGGTCTTGAGTAGTAGTCATCTAGTTTCCCCTCCTTTTCCTACCTCCCACTGCCTTTGAATGTAAGGAAACCACAGGGCCTGTTGCAAACAAAGAGCTATGGTAGAAAGTAAGGTTGCAAATCACTTTATACTGGCTTTCTGTTTGCTCTTGTTCTAGGCCTAGAAAGAAGCACAGATACATGAGTGCCTGTGTGTGCATGTGCTGGGAAAACCCCAGTGTCAGTTTCAGTCACAAGCCCAGTCCGTGGCATTTCTTCAGTTGGCTGGTCATGTCTGTCTCCTAGCAATGTCTTTAGGATCTCCTCTCTATGATAAGTTAGATATTTATTGGTTTCTGGATACAGGGGCCTGCCTACTTCTGTCTATTTGTATCTACTTCTCTGAGTGATAGACATATGGTCTTTGATTAGTTTTTTAAATGTTATATGATTTTTGAATTTGTTTCCATGGCTACTCTTACAGTCTTCCCCTTGTGAGTGTTTCTGTTGAATAAAAGCTTTCTGGGGGCCAGGCGTGGTGGCTCATGCCTGTAATCCTAGCACTGTGAGAGGCCAAGGTAGGAGGATTGCTTGAGCTCATGAGTTCGAGACCAGCCTGAGCAAGAGCGAGACCCCGTCTCTACTAAAAATAGAAAAAGTAGCTGGGTGTCTTGATATGTGCCTGTAGTCCCAGCTACTCGGAAGGCTGAGGCAGGAGAATCGCTTGAGCCCAGGAGTTTTAGGTTGCTGTGAGCTAGGCTAATGCCATGCATGGGACTCTACTCAGGGCAACAGAGTGAGACTCTGTATCAAAAAAAAAAAAAAAAAAAAAAGCTTTCTGGGTCTCTGACTTAGTAGGTTGGCATTTAGTCTGTTTGGGGCTTTCATTTTTGACTCTCAGAATTATTTGCAGAAAGAAAGGTTTTGTTAAGTAATAGCTACTGATTAGGTTGAGAAAATCTGACCCGTTAGCTTTGATGCAAACTCATTAATAAAGCCGATATTGAGGTTGTCATTAGCATTAGAAAAGCAAGACTCCTCAGTAATATTTCTCTGCCTGAGAAGAAAGTATATTGATTGCAATGAAGTTTTAACTTTTTCCCTTTTCAGAAGAGAGAGAGGGAGAAAAACACTATCAACTTCGCTTAGACAGAATGGGTCAATACTTCGGGCAGCCTGTTTATTCCTCATTTATTTTTTTATTTCTTGATTTACTAAACTATCCCATTCTCTTTACCTCACTAACAGAACTGCTACCCAGCTCCCTTTTCTCCCACACCCATCCTCTCAAGGTTCCTTTCTCTAGCCAACCTCACCATCTGCCCTCGGTATCTACATCATAGCTTCTTACAGGAAGCCACCTGTGTTAGGGTCTTTCTGATGGCAACATAAGTCACTGCCAGAGCAGGTGAAAAAGCAGCCTGCATTTTCAGAGCTGATGAGAAGGGCCTAGCTCTGTCACAGTGGGTGGGCGAGCAGCCAGGACTGAGGAATGTTGTGTCTCAGTGGTTAGCACCTGCAGGCTCAGAGCTGACAGTGCATTGTAATAAGATTCATCTCTGTTCACTTAACTGATGTGGGTTTTATGGTAAGTGTTAGCTTGCTTAATTACTTTGGCAGACTCACTGATTGCCTTTCCTGAGGAATTCTAAAAGGTCCCTCTGGGATGCAGTATAAACCTGTTTCCATGTCTTTTAATTTCATTCTTTTCCTGGAGTACTTGAAACCGGGACGTGATCCATATGGCCCACTGTCTCATCTCTCCTGTGCATGAACATCAGAACTGCTTCTATCTAGTATGGGATCCATGTGGCCCACACTGGACCACTTGGAAATCTTGGCAGCCTTCTTCCTCTTTTTGCACATGAGACCCTTATTCCTCCTTTTCCACCACTGAGGTTTATGTATGGCCCTTTCAGTTTAGTTTGGGATCCATATGCCTCTTATTCTCTAACTGGTATAGGATTCACAGAATCTCTCTCTCCCTCCTCAGTCTAGCATGTAATATAAAGGTAAAATGATTACCTTTATTTTGAAGTGATGGGAAAAGAAGCCTAGATTAGTCAATTGCTCATTTTTCTGTCCTCCTACCCTCCTCATGCTTAAAAAGTAAATGTCTTACAATAAATTGATTAATTGGGCTAATGGGAATGAGATGTAATTAAAATATTTCAGGTTTTTGTCTCATGGCAGTTTTTTTAAAAGTTCTTGATTGATATTCAAGGGATTGTAATGTTCATCATTAATTAAAGTTATTTCACTTCTTGGGCTTTTGAGCTGATCTCCACTGCTTCAAAATTTCTTCTAGGTGCGTATTAGGATTTTCTTGTGTCCTGAAGAGGGACAGAAAATCTAATACACATTTTCCCATGGCCTATTTTGCTCCTTTATAACTACTCAGTGTTTCTGAGAGCGTAGAGGGGTCTGTCTTCCGGAGATAGGAAACCCACGATCAAACCGATTCTAAAGGTTATTGAAGGTTTTCATTGTGTAGTCCCAGCAACACTGCCAGTAACTTCTGATCTGCTGCTAGAGACAGAGTAAGGGAATCTGAAGCACAGAGTAATGGATCTGAGCAGGGATAAGTTAATCTTGTAGGTATTTAACTTTAAGAAAGTTTTGGAGCCTCTTTTCATTTATTGAGAGAAAGATTTAATAAAAAATATACATTTCTAAGCAGAATGAATTAAGTGATGCCTTTTATGGAAATCTAGATGGTCCATTTGACTTTCGTGGTTTTTTTCACCTCCTGTGGCTCATTCTTCCCTGTTTACTTGCATTGTGATTATGGAAACAGTAAAAAAATGTCAGGCTGATGCCCAAAGCAGAAATAAATTCCATTTCTCTCTTACGGCAGTGCTAGAGGAGATAATTTAGCCTAAGTTTAAAATCCATGGCATCTTACTTGGCTTGAATCTATGGTATAGGGCCACAGTAACTAGAAATTAACTCATTTTTCAAGTAAAGTAGCTATAACCAGTTGCTTAATTTCCAGTAGGTTATGAGGTGGAAACCCACATTGGGCAAAGTCATGCATCAGGGTAGAAAGCCCAAACTGCCAAAATGCATAGTCATGCACATAGCTTCAGAAAATGAGGCAAATGCCCCTCAGGCCATGTACATGTACATTTCTTATACATTAACCCTCTTCTGTTTCCCTCCGGCTTAATGAATTATGAACCTTCACCTGCCTAATGCAGAGCTTTGATGAAAATGTAGTCAGTGGGTGAATAACCTACCTGGCGTGACACATGTGTTTCTCACCTGGAAATAATGAGAAATGCTGACTCAAATCATTCTCAGGTTAAAATATGAGGGTTACTAAGGCATAGTCAATTATACACAT
Organism: Lepilemur ruficaudatus; assembly: GCA_963574885.1. Lineage (NCBI taxonomy): Eukaryota > Metazoa > Chordata > Mammalia > Primates > Lepilemuridae > Lepilemur > Lepilemur ruficaudatus. The sequence continues at coordinate 2,857 of CAUYRT010015159.1, read as the reverse complement.
ACTCTTTTCCATTCCCTTCAACCAATAAATTAATGTGCACAAATAAATCATTCTCTTTAGTAATAACTTAGGCCAATTTACATAATTGGTTCGTTGGGTAAGGTAAGCAACCATATGCACTGACCAGTAGCTCATCTTTCCTGTTGGTTGTCAAAATGCCTTCTATATAGTAAGGTTCCATTTTTGTGTCTGTGGTCCTGAAGAGAATGGTGACAGGGACCGTAGTTTAAGAAGGGGGATAATTGGCACGAAAAGGTTAAGACCTAATACTTCGGGAGTGTAAGTTATAGGGATAGTCCTAACAAGTCAGTTGCTGACGTTTTGATTTGATAGTTTCAAAGTGAAAAGGTTAGGAAGTATTCTTATTTGAGGTTTTATTTTGTTTAATGTTAATCAGCAGAGTCTCTGAGGCTTGTAATGTACTTCTGTTAACAAGCATCAAGGGAAATTGCTTTTTTTGTTGTTGTTGAATTGGATGGGCTGAAGATTCATTGACTCCATGAAGAAGGAAGCTTATTACTGCATGAAATGGGAGTCTGTGAGGCAATTCTGAAGGTGAAAAGAAATACTAGTTTAAAATTAAATAACTCAACTTCAGATGAACCATTTTAACCACTGCCGCAACCATTCAGTCATACCTTTACCCCTTCTCAGAAGCCAGTCTTTTACCTGTATGTTTGAGTGTTTTCCAGGTAGAAGCAATTATAGGTGTGATGGTCTTCTTTTATCCCCAGGTGGGACTCTGTAGTATATCACTGGACTGGTCTAGAAAAAGAGAGACCGCTTTGAAAAAAATTCCCTTTAGGGCAAGTTAGATGGTATATAGGAAAACACAGGGAAAACTTTAGGAATTAAATCCAACCAGATTAAAAAAATTGGTATTCAGTGAGGTTGATCTCTTGCCCAAAGTCATATAGTTAATAAGTGGAAGAATCAGGATTTTAACTCAGGTGTACTTCCTCTAAAGCCTGGCTTTTTTCTATTATGTGTACCATGTTGTACAGGGAAGCAATGGTATTTTAACTGGGTCTTCAAGGAAAAATAAGACTTAAGCTTTTTAGTGGTGAAGAGAAATAACATTCCATGTGAAGAAAACTAGGTAAATGAAAGGAAGACATCCAGCTGTAAATGTTTAGCAAGCATTTGAAAATATAAAGTTATAGCTATCTTATAAGGTTGATGCTTAAAATCCAAAATTTTTACTAAGCTTCATATATTCACTCATAAACAGACTCTTTAATGTAAATCTGGTAGCCTTATAGTAATAACTTTAGGGTGAAATATTTAAGAATCTTCTCATATGCACCATGTTGAGTATGCCAGTTATGTTTCCTCCTTCCTTGGAATAAGAGCTACAGAAACTTTTCCTATAAACAACCTTTGCCTGTTTTTCCCCTTTCTGCCTGAGGGATTTACATAGCAGCTTTTAGAGACAGTCTGCTTCCTTCAGATATCTTAGTAATGAAACCATCACCATGTTCTGCACTTCTGGATGAAACTATTATTTATTTATTGTTTCATAAAAAACCCTTAGATGCTTCTGTCCATGGGAGATAGGTAAGATTGTGGGAAATTGCATTGTGGAGGATTTGCTTTAGAGTTATATTGGATATGAAGAAGAATCCACATTTTCTCTTAAGCTATATTGCCTACATTGTTAAGGTAACATTTCCATGCTTATCTTGGATAAGTTGGGCATTAACTATGTGTCTCAGCCATCAACCACTCAGCACAGGGAAAGAGAGCTGCTTTACAAAGTCATGAGCAAGAGAGAATAAGTTAAAAATGGACCAAGAAATCCCCAGCCAGTTTGCTGCTCAGCCTTGCTGTTCCATCCGTCTACTTCATTTTGCTTCAGTCTCTATAAGTGACCTCTGTCTTCAGCAGTCAGAAGTTGACAGTTGCATTGGAGAGTGGCCCAGATTCCTGCCCTTCGAGATGCATTGGGCCCAGAGCCATCCCTCACTGTGGCTGGTTTTAGCAATTTCCCTTTACTATGACATTGTGTATTCTTTTTCCCTTCTTCTTTGGGGCTTTCTAATTCAGTGGCATTGGGAGGCCCAATGCCAGAATATAACACTCTCCCCCACTCCTCACCTCATCCTCCCCACCCCAAAACAAACAGATAAAACCCAGGCTTACTTTTAGAAGATACTAGATTTCTTTAATAAGAGATGCCAGAAAACTTTATTCTAGCCTCATGGTATGACTTAAGAGGAAGAGAATGCTTTATTGTCTTCAGTGACAACTTGGGTTCCTTCTTTGGAGGACAGCTGTTCATGTCTGAGTCACCTTTTCTCCTGGAATAGGGCTAAAATATTTCTGTTATTTTCATACTTTGGGAGAATAGCTCATGGTCATGGATCTCCAGAAGTACAGAAGTTTACTTGCGGTGAGATTGGACAAAATCTTCCTAGACATTCATTTATTCATTCATTCATTCAATTTTTAAAATTGAATCAGAGCAGAGCACAATGGCATGTGCCTGTAGTGCCAGCTACTTGGGAGGCTGAGGCCGGAGGATCACTTGAGACCCGGAGTTCAAGGCCAGCCTGGACAATATAGCAAGACCTCATCTCAAAAAAAAAAAAAAAATTGAATCAGTGTGCCAAGCATTTTGCTAAAGTTCTGGGTATTTAGTGGTAAGCAAAATAAATTTGGTCCCTGCTCTCATGGAGTTTTTAGATCCAGTTTCAGGAAAGTGGGAAGTTTGGTTAGAAATTATATTCCCTTTTCCCACTAAGTTCTACCTTAGTACTCCTTTCCCTTTCCTTGGGCGTTATTACTTGTATTTTTTTAAATCCTTTTCCTAGTTCTGGTTGGTTGTCTTCCCCACCACCACCTCCGCTCTCAATAA
>CAUYRT010015158.1:0-10075 GCA_963574885.1 Lepilemur ruficaudatus | reverse complement strand
CCAGCCTGAGCAAGAGCAAGACTCTGTCTCTACTAAAAATAGAAAGAAATTAAAGGGCCAACCAAAAATATATAGAAAATATAGCTGGGCATGGTGGTGCATGCCTGTAGTCCCAGCTACTCAGGAGGCTGAGGCAGAAGGATTACTTGAGCCCAGGAGTTTGAGGTTGCTGTGAGCTAGGCTGACACCATGGCACTCTAGCCCCGGCAACAGAGTGAGATTCTGTCTCAAAAAAGAAAAAGAAAAGAAATTATGGCAATCGTTGTGAAAGTTAAAGCAATGTGACCTTGGTACATATGTCTCCTCAACGATGTCGCCTTTTAATCTTTTGATAGATTCTGGGGTGCAGGTTGGTTTGCCATGAATTCAGATCCTCCCTTGGAGATTATTCAATTCGATAGCTTTTATTTCCAAAGAGAAACCCAGGCTCAAATCATCAGCAATATATTTGTGGAAGTTTCACAAAGAACATGCTCAGTGTAGCCAGGCCTCCGCGGCGACACTTTATCTTTGCTTGGAGAATGCCAAGGAAATGTCCTCTCCATGATGCTCTGTTTTCTCTAGTCCTACGTTTTCAAGAGTCTCTCACCCATTCTTTTAGTTTTCTCTGAAGACAGTGACTCAAAATGCACAAAATTTTATAGCCACAGCAACAAAAACAACAATGATGATGATAGCTGACATTTATTTTGCTCTTAACAAATGCTAGGTACTGCTCCCAGTGCTCACGTGCCTCTTCTTTAGCCCTCGTTATAACCCTGTGAAGTAGCGGGATTAGTATTTCTACTCAACAAAGGCAGAAAGAAGGCCAGGAAATGGAGTCTGAAATGTCAAACCATTTTCCAGGGACCACACAGCTAATTAATGACAGCCTAGAACCAAAAGATTAATATTCTCTCCAGTGTTTCTCAAGCTGCAGTCTGTGAACATGTTCTTCAGAATCCAAATGTTCTGTGAGATGTTTAATTTTTATGATTATGAAGGCGCTCCTTAGGATCATGGCATTTTTCCTTTTGAAAGGGTTTTTTACATCTCGTGGGTTTGCGAAACCCCTTTCTGTGCCACGCTACCTCTAACCACGTGCTTAGAATCGAGATTATATGTAATGCGTGGTAAATATTTTACCTTCTTCTCTAAAATATTTAAGTTGTTAGCTCTATCCCTTGCATGGAAATCATTGCCACTCATCTAAGCATGATCAGATTTGAAGTCAAAAAGTTACAGGGAAAGGACACAGTCTTTGGAGTGAAAAGGACAGGAGGGTGCAGTGCCTACTTCCTATTTTCTGCATGCTCTCTGCCCTTTGTCCTCCCAGTGACTTTGCTCTTGTGTATCCTTCAGCACCTCCTCACTGCCCTCCATTCCAGTACCCATCAAAATTCTTATCTGGTCAATCAAAAACAAAATAAATTTTTATCTTCCCTACAAAACTTAGTTTCAGTGCCACTCCCTCCATGAAGCTTTTTCTGATTCTTCTTGGAATTGGTCTCCTGTCCTCTACCCATATGACTCATTCTTTGTTATAACAATCATTCCGATCTGCTTTTCATTATACTTATTTTTACATGTATATTTCTCTTTCCAACTATAAGTTCCTTCATGGTAGGAACCATCTTTGTAATCTCCATAATGCCAAGCCCATATGTTAGATATGGCAGCCACTTACACTTGTTTGTTTAAGATTTAATAAATAAAAGGAATGAATGAGTAAAGCCAGAATCCATTCTTGTCTCACCTTGAATTGATGGAAGCTTACGTATGTGTCCAGGCCCCATCTCATCCAACAGATGCCTTATCAGTGGTAAGAAACACTGTTAGTAGCACTCATTTTATTGTTTGGTTGAAAAGAATAATTGCTGAGGATTATGACAGTCACTCTGTAATTTTTCCATGGAATAATCTTCTATTAATTAAAATATGCCCGTTCTATTTGCCCCTAAAGCTACCTTACTTTAAACCTACTCAAGGTTGTCACAGATAAATATTTTTTATTCTATGTTTCACAAGGACTTGGGGCCACCTTTGAGAAAAATATATGATAAAATAGTAATACCATTGGCCCCAAGAAAGTATAAATCAAAATCAAAGGTATAGCCTGGATGGAGAAAGGATAGAATGCAAGTAAGCACACCATGAACTCCCACATAGTTGCCGCGAAAACTCGATAAAATCTGAGTTTCCAGGCAGCCAGGGCAACATAGAAGCATTCCCAGCCACTCAGTTCTCATCCACAGGAAGAATAAAATCTGTTCCTCAGGGGCTGCAAAGTGCTCATTTCTCAAATATAGGACTTGATATAAAAGTCACAGAATAAGTATAGTTAGCATTTTTTTAATAAGACTTCTTTTACAAATGAAAGCTTATGACACAATGCAGCAGCCAAACAATGTTTCCATGGGTATATAATATGTATTTCTTATCTTCACAGTAGAATTCCCACATAACCTGTGTTTGGGGTAGAGTAGTGGAGAGAAAAGCAAAATGAGATGCTCTTGAATGAAACATGATATCAGTGAAGAAAATGATTACAACCAGGAGCAAATGAGCTCCACCAAATGGGCCATTGACTAGGGAGACCTAACTCCTGTGACAACCCTGTGTTCTCAGTGGCTTAGCACCATGAAGATTTATTTTTGCTGATGTCACAGTCCAAGGCCAGTCAGTGGGAGGGCTGCATTCTGTGTGGTCATTCAGAAACACAAGTTCCTTTCAACTTGTGGCTTCACCATCCCCTGAGGGCTTCACAGACTGTAATGTGCTTATGGGTCTCCTGGGGATCATGTTAACACAAAGGCTGTGACTCAGTAAGTCTGGGGGGTCTGAGCATCTATATTTATAACAAGCTCCTAGGTGGTGCCAATGCTTCTGGCCCAGGGATCGAACTTGGAGTAAGGGGACCCCTGGGCTTTGGAATCCTTTGTTGGATCTCTGCATCCAGCTGGTGAGAGAGAGCAAGCACGCACACAGAGCATGCCACTTCCCATTGGCCAGAACTCAGTCACATGACCCCATGTACCTGCAAGGAAGGCTGGGAAATGCAGCCTCTGTGTGTGCTCGGGGAAAGGACTCTGGGCCAGCCGGGTGTTCCAGAGGCCACTGAGATGCTCCCTCATTAGAAAGTACAGATGACCCCTAGGTATAACATGTGCCACCCATGGTGGATTGGCCCTGTCTACACTCCCTTCTCTTTTAAAAAGAGCCCATTTAAACTTTTTTAGAATGGAAAGTTTCCCGCCCCCCCCCTTTCCCCAGTTTCACCTGGCGAAATGCCTTCTGAAACAAATCCTAAACAATGTCGACTGAGACTCTTTAAGAGGCATCATTTATTTATAGGTGAGGCACGGCTCTGCTAGGCCGTGTGCTGCTTATGGGGCCTTTTTACTGTTGACTGCTCCTACACCATGTGGATTAAGCTCTGCTTTCCCTCTGGTTGTGACAGCCAGGCTCCTGCAGCCATCGCTCCACCGCGAAACAGATAAAAATGTGTGATAGGCCGGATGAACAGTATTTAATTTCCTGGCCATCTATGGCTCTTCTCTTAGAGTGAGAAATTATCCTCTGGATTTCAAGTTTCTACAGTTGATATCTTTCACAGAGTGGTAATGGTAAGAGTCCCCCATAAAACTGCCTTGGGATTCTTTTCTGCTTGTCCCATAAATGTGCTTTGTATTTATCTGGAATGAAATTGACATTCAGGGAGTCAGGTAGAAAATTGGTTTGTGAGAATTATGGAAACAAATGCCATCAACAACTTGAAGCCATCCAGCCCCACTAAGCATTGAGTCTTTGGTGGCCACTTTGAAAGACTGAGATGAGGCTGCCACATCATGGCTGCTATTTATCTACTGCTGTTTGCACATTCCTCCCTGCTTGGTAGAAGGGAAGAGCAGGGCCTGGCCCAGCACAGTTTGCTCTGCCACAGTAGGAACATGAAATCTGAATGAAAAAGGATGCAGTACAATTCGAGGGCGGAGGAGAGGAGAGGCCAACATGCAGGAAGCAACTAGGGACTGTTCCCATTTCCCAGGCAGCTGGAAAATGAGGAGCCGAAGTGGCTGGATGAGGGGTTTCTTGGATTCATTGGCCACCTGGGCTCTTGCAGGTTTGCTGTCCTTCTAGATAGGAGGAGGAGAGCAGGTGAAATATTTTGAATGCTGATTTCTAGGAACTTAAGAGTATCTTAATGAGTTTTGATGATATCATAGCAAGAGACCTAAGAACAGGAATCTGCACTGCCATTGCCCTACCCACACAAGATTCCCAAGCCTGTTACATGCAAGAACCTTAGCCAAATTGGAATCTAAATGTCTTTTTATTAAGAGCCACCATAATGGGCACCTACCAATCCTCAGTGCTAAGTACCGTCAGGTCTGGGCAGGAATGTGAAGCTTCAGTTTGAGGTCTATGGATGGCCTTCTGTAAATCTCCCCAGCATCAACAGGGCTCTTAAGAGTGAGCAGCACCTGGATTTTGTGCCCTAAGCCTCACTATACCTAGACCTGGCCCTGACTGGGATATTAACCTATATAGTCTGTCAGTCTGTCTTCAGAGCTCAGTCTCTTGCCCACTTGTAATAGAACAGTGACCACAGGTGGCATGCTTAGTTTGGAGAGGAGTGCAAGACTTGGGCATAGGGGTTAGAAGGAAGTCCAGCCTCTTTTCCTCAAGAGGCAGTAGGCTCTAAAGTGTCATTCACTCCTGTCAGGTAAGGAAGGTGAGGCTTCTGTGGCTCTGAGCTGGTTCTCCTCCCATCACCTAGCCCCCACCCTTCGGGACTGCTACGTCCTTCATGTGTCCTGCTCACTGTGCCCTCCTTGTGGCCCTAAGGTTTGGTGGGTGTGTCCTGCTGCAGGTTCTAGATGTCTTGTGCTCCCTATGCCTCTGCAATGGGGTTGCAGTGAGAGCCAACCAGAATCTGATCTGCGACAACTTGCTGCCCCGGAGAAACCTGCTCCTGCAAACACGACTGATTAATGATGTTACCAGGTAAGGCCACCACTGAATTCCAATGCCATGCATGGTTCCGTCCATCTTGTCTCCATTCATGAAAGAGGGATGATCTAAACTCCAAAGTTGCCCACCCATAGTTTCCATGGCGATGCAAGTACTTAAGATTAGGCAAATGTGCCCTTTTTATGACGAGGGCCTTGTACTCTAGCCCCTTTAGCTGAGTCTCAAACTATTCCCTTGAAGTGGCTGAGGATAGAGTACATATACCACGTGAGGGCTAAAGAATTTGGCCTGAAGTGGCTTACCATGTTTTATTTTAAACATTAATGCAATTCTAGTACCTTCTAGATAATATGTTCATATTTATTTTGATATCCCCACATTTTTTCTAAAATCTTTTAATAGAATGGATGTCTGAAGTTGGTACTGTGGTTTCTTGCATCCTTTGACACATGGCCATTTACCCCACTCCCATCTCTGAGGGTCTAGATGAAGAACATGGGCCCCTGCAGGACCCCTAGCATGCTGGTCTACACGAGTCATGTGATCTCACCGGGCCTGAATGAGGCAGGCCTAGGTTCTTTAGCCACTTTCTACCAAGGCCTACATGCTAATCCACAAAGTAAGAAAAAAACCCTCCCTCTATAGCATAGAGTGGTCCACAGACCTGCGCCATCACATTGACTGACTGACTTCTTGGTGCCAGCTTGGTTTTTCCTTACCTATCCCAAATAGAACACAGCCCCAGCCCCAAAACACTACATCTCTAAGAGTATGATTCCAAACGTAAAAATTCTAAGTGGTTTGTCCCAAGCTTTTACACTGTGGATACATTAAAACCTCTTGCCCTTAACAAGGTCCCCTAATAGTGACTTCATAATGGTTTTGCGAGGCCATTGTTGTTAATAATGCTTAACAAAGCAGCTATTATAAAAGTGAGGTTGCTTAAACCAATTGACCAGAAGATAAGACTCGAGTAATTTCTTTCACTTATAGAAATAAAAGAAGGGTTTGTAATCATAAAACTCTGTTAATGTTTTTGGCATCATTGCCCATGGTTGGCACTCAATAAATGTAGGCTGTCTTGAGTGGAATATTAAAAGAGACATCCTTTATATTTTACAATGGAATTAGTGTTGTTCTGACATCTTCCGCTAAGAACTTGACCAAGTATTGAAGGCTCTAAGCTTTTTCTACTTTCAAACAATAGGAGAACATGACATTGCTCTTCCCCTAGGTTTAACTAAGCCAGCGCCTCCTATAGTCTGGTTCAACTTGCTTTATCAGTACTTAAGGGTCTGTAGATGTTACTTGTCCCATGTTTAATTTCAGTATCCGGCCAAACATCTTCCTGGGAGTCGCTGAGGGATCAGCCCAGTACAAGAAGTGGTACTTTGAGCTGATTATCGACCAAGTAGACCCCTTCCTAACAGCAGAGCCCACGCATCTGCGGGTGGGCTGGGCCTCTTCCTCAGGCTATGCCCCGTACCCAGGAGGTGGAGAAGGATGGGGAGGCAATGGTGTCGGTGATGACCTGTACTCCTATGGCTTTGATGGACTTCACCTTTGGTCAGGTGAGTACCTTGCCAAAGTGTTGGCCCCTAACCTCTCACTGGAAATGATTGAGGCTCAAATTATACAAGCTGAAATTGTCACTCTCAGTTGAAATGATACAGATTCAAGAGTCTCAACTAATTAGATGGCTAGGTGGAAAGAATATCAGATTTAAATGAGACTCGTTTGTACCGTTACTCCGATAGTTCCTAGCCTTATTGTCTCATGAAGATCACTCAACTTCTCTCAAGCTCAGTGTCCGTATGTGTGCTGTCCTTACTGTATGGGAGTGTTAGGATTATATGAGCAGACAGGGAAGGAGAGTCTCAGCATTTATTCACTGGGCAGTGAGCCGCATACTTTTTGTACATTTTTCTCTCATTTTATCCTTGCAATGACCCCTTGAGGTAGAAAATGTTGACCTCATGTTACAAATGTGAAAACTAAGGCACAAAGATGGTTAAGCAGTTTATTCAAAGTCACACTGAGAAGGATCGAAGCATCCAGATCTGACTACAAGTCCATAATCTCATCAACACAACCTGCTGCTTCATGAATACAATTTACAAAATGTCTGGATCAGTGCCTGACACACAGTAGGTGTTAAACTCTAGGAAAGAATTCAAGGCTTCCTTTTTTCTAGATAAATATTGATACTTTTGTCAAGGATAACCATTGTGCATGCTTGTAGAGGAATGGGTTGTCTTTTTCTTGGGTTAAAAATGCAAGACTAACTTTGACCCAGTACAAGAGCCCCAACTCTTCTGTCTGTTGTCCAAAGTATGTGTTTCCTGTATCTTTGGCAAAACCGCAATTGGAGATGTTGTGTCTCTTATAGAAATCCCTTACATAAGCATTGTGCTGCATGCCTCTTACATAAGGAACACACACTCTTCCTCAAATCCAGTACAAGAGGAAAGTTTGCTGCTACAAGACGGACCTATATATTTTCTTTTGTAACTGGGAACTACATAGCCCTTCACATTTTCCTTCTTTCCTTAGTTTCCTGGATAAAACCTAAATGCCTGGTATCAATGATCGAGTCAGCCCAGGTCCTGATAGCATGCTTCTTGCAGTTGGTCTTTATTTTCAATTGGTCAATCTAGGGATTTTTTTTTTTTGTTATTATTTATGCTGTTCTACATTCAGTTTAAACATTTTGAAACTTTTAGGAAGGTTGTAAGCTTACTTATTTGTTTATTTATTCATCCTGGGTCATTCCCATGGGGGAAGAATGAGAAAGCCTCTGTCCACACTGTGTGTCCCAGAGCACAGCCTGGCACAGACAAAAGCAGCAGCAAAATGGCAGAGTGATGGGTTAGAGTGATGTGAAAGTCATCTTGTTCACTCATCCTCCCAACTTAAGCTTTTCTAATTCTCCACGGAAGGTGCATCTTCCCTTCATTGCTCTCAGAGTCTCATCATGGAGCCACTGAGTTTGGCTCTACAGCAGTGGCCTTTAGCTCAGGTTATCGCCAGATGTCATAAGGTTCTCAGAAAGCTGTCTCCGGGGGAGTGATTTGGGAAGAAAGGATCATCATGCTCACGTACACTTGCGAGTCCTGAGTTTGGTAGGATTAAATCGGTGCAGGATCACTTTTCGGTCTTTTGGCTAAGGTTAAGTGTAAATCTGTGAGGGAGTGACCGGGATTGACTTGAGAAAATCATTTCCACACTCCCTACTGATTGCTGCCCATCTCCTGCCATCTCACCACCACAGCACAGGAGTGTTATCTGGAGCCCAGGCTATCCCTGAAGATGGCTCTGCACAGAGATTGCCTAAGGAAATATGAAGCACACCCTAGACCCTTGGATGATGCAAGCTGGGCCCTTGTTTCAAAGATAAACTAATCTTTCTCAAAGGAAAAAATTTGCTTAGTCTTTTCCAGACTTAACAGCACTACCTGGGGTATGTACTATATCCCTGGATCCCTTTGTGGACTTTTTAGGAAGGGATAATCAGTGAGTCAGGAGGTAGAGAACCCACTCATGGTGCATCCATAAAGGACTGCTATCTGTGCATTTCCAGACCTGAAGCATCATTCCAGGAGGGTACACTGCCCCATCTTCCCTCTCAGCCCTCCTGTCCTATCTCCTCTGAAGGCAAGGATGCCGGATGCTCCAGGCCCACACCAGTCATCACTTGTGATTGGAGAAGGGGGAAGAGGGCTGGAGACTCAGCTTTTCAAAAGCAGACTGTGGCTGAACATTACCCACACTTGGTGATATGATGTCATATAGGCACATTCAAGGGACTTTATACGTCCATCTCTAATGTCTGATAAGCTGTGGAGAAACCAGAGTCTACTAGACTTACACCTTTCATTCTCACTAAAACCCAAAGCTTACTTGGGTCTTGGCATCATTCTGACTTTTCCAACTAGCACACAGGAACATATATCTTCCAGAAGGCACTGTAGTTATTAATAAATATGTCAGTGTGTGCTCTGAAAAAATAAGGTTTGTGCTAGTGACTCCCACCAGGACAGCAGTGAATTTTGGACTGTCTGTTAAAAGGGTTATGTCTGATGAAGAAGTGAGGTGGAAATGGCACTCCAACTTACTACAGGAGGGAATGGTGGGTAGTTAGGGAGAGAGATTGAAAAGTGATCATGACAATTCTCTTTTTCCTTGAGATTTAGATACCAAGGTCCATTAACCTTAAAGTTATCAGTGTGCATAAATTAATGTTGAACTTGTCTTTAACATACTTATTAAAGTACAATAGATTTTTCTGTAGTGGGAAAGAATTACAGTGCCCCTAACACTTTGTCAATGCGAAGAGTCAAGAAAAAACAGCGTGGCTTTGGACTTACGCCTGGGTTTGAATCTTAACTCTGCCACTTAGTGGTTTTTTTGACATTGGACAAGTTACTTAACCTCTCAGAGACTCATTTTCCTCAGATAAAATGAATATAATAAAAGGCTCATATATAAATAAGAAATATAAAGTCTTTGACATGCATTAGACACACACAGTAAATATGATTTCCCTTCCCTTATTGTCATGAAGTCCACTGTAGTTAAAAGACCAAATCCAGAATTCTGAGTACTTCAAGATTGCGAGAGTAGCCTCATTAGAGCTACCCCAGTAACATCTAAGGGGACAAAGAACCCATGCTAAATGGAAAAAAAGTTCCAAAGTGACATCCTGCAAGTATGAATGAGCCTTTTCTCTATGTGGGGGAAGGGCAGCCTTAATAGGACCTTTTAGCCATGGAAGCCTCTGAAGTCTTACTTTCAAGGCGTCAGCTACGGAAACATCCCCTTCCTCAACCCTGCCCACCCCTCCCTATGGAATTCTGGCTTGGCTCAACCACTGTGATTTTGCTTTTGGAGGAGTGCCTCTTTTTTGTGTGATGGCATTGCTTTCCGTCCTCTGACATAGCCTCCGTGTGGCCTTCAAGACAGCAGTTGGGAGTGAATTCAACTCAGAGAAGCCCACAGTATGGCACTGGCTAGGGGGCAGCTTCATATGAGGAAATCATACCTCCCCATCCCTCTGAGCATTTTTCCCTGCAGAACTGGAATAAGCAGAGGAATTTATCTTTCCAAGAGATGACTGATACAG
>CAUYRT010015157.1:0-39347 GCA_963574885.1 Lepilemur ruficaudatus | reverse complement strand
GTTGAATCATTAAACTTTGGAACTTAGAGGAGAAGCCCCTTGAGACGGCAACCCAGGCCCCTGAGGAGGGGCTGGGCAGGTGCTGATGTCTTTGAGGAGGGCTGTGAGTGTTGGGAAAACTGCACATGGAATCCAGCTGCTGCCACAGGAAGTCTCTAACCTGCGGCGGTGGCAGAGCTTGCTGGGTCCTGCTCACAGCTGCAGGAAGCAAGTTCGCCCTCCTCCCTCAGGCCCACCAGTGCTCCTCTCATGTCCCATGAGCAGGGCTGACGGCGGGCAAAGCTGCATGTGAAGTGCAGAGTCCCAGCCCTGGCCTCACAAAGCGAAGCACAGAAGTGGGGCTGGAAGCTAAGAAACAACAGATTAATAGCTGGCACACCCACATTGCCCCTCTGTTGATAGACAACGGGTGATACTATAGTCATCTACTGCTGCACAACAAGCTATTCCCAGAATGGAGTGGCTTACAACAGTTGACCATCTTTTCATGATTCTGTGAGTTAGCAATATGGGCAGTTCTGCTGGCCTCACCCAAGGTCACTCCTTCAGCTGACTGGCACCAAGGTGGCCTCATGCACACATTGGGATACTGACATGGCTGTGGGCAATGGTGCCTCAGTTCTCTGCCTGTGGCCTCTCATCCTCTAGCAGGCGACACTGGGCTTCTTCACAGGAGGTTGATGCCAACATTCTAAGGGCTGTAAGGCCTCTGGAGGCCTCCATCCCTGCACCCACTCATCACTTCCAGCATGTTCTATCAGCTAAAGCAAGCTGAAGAAAGACCTTCTACTTCTTGATGGGGGGAGAGTGGTGAATCATTTTGCAAATAGGTCTGGACACATGAGACACAGGAAGGCTGACTCATGGGAGCCATGACTGCAGCCACCCTCACAGGTGGGAGACCCGTATTCCTTTAGGTTGGGCTCACCTGAAACTAAGAACTCTAAGAAAGAATGTCCCCTCGCCTGCCTTGATTCTGTCAAGGATGACTTTCCAGAACTGCTCCTAAATGTCAGCTGATATTGAGAGTCAGGGCCCCCTGGCCCAGCCTGATTCTTTCCAGCCTTCCTACTCCTCTCCCTAACACTGAAGCCCCTCTCTGGCTCCCCAGTCTCATGCCCAGGGTTTCCCCTGTGCAACAGTTCTCCTCCCCTTCTTCCTAGAACATGTTTGAGTGAGGCTCTCCTTATCTAAGCCTGGATTTGTTCTAACTGAATAGTGCCCTGTGGTTCTGCACAGCCCTGAACCTGAATGTACCTCTTCAAAGGTAGAAAGGGATGCTTGGGGCCCATTCACTGAGACTTGGTGAGTGGGACACGACCCAACCCGAGTGCTCCATTCCAGATGTCTGTGGCCAGGCGGTCCTACTCCCAAGCACAGCAGCATACCAGGAACTCTTCCAAGGGGGAAAATCCCCAGTGCAGTTGCAATGGATGTGCTTAAACCCCCAGAGTCTGGGTTGTGATTCTCCCACTGCCTCTGTGCCCACTGGTAATGTTCCCAACATCACAGGTCTGTAGGGTTTACAGAAAGTGACAGAGCAGTGTCCAACACAGCATGAACCTGCTGCAGAGCACTTTCCTGCCCCAGAAGATACTCATAGCTGGCCATTGTTCCATCACCAGGTGTGAAATGCAATGTGTTATCACCAAAACCCCAAACAGACATGCAGGTGCTCCCCTTTCTTTTTTGTGGCAGGAGGTGCAGGATGCATCTATCACACCTCCTTTGATGTAATGAAGCGAAACCCAATGGCCAACTATACCACTTTGCCCACCAGCATCATGGACCACTCCATCTCCCCTTTCATGAGGAAAGGTAGATGAGACTTACGTTCTAAGATGCCAAATCTGACTCTCTGGTCCCCATAGTCTGCTTAGATTTCCCAGAACTGTTTCATGCTCTGTTATTCATTCTTGCCAGCAATACCACCATACAATTCTTGAGAGGGAAACTTCCTGTTTCTCCCCATTCTTGTTGGGGTCCTAAGAGTACGTGTTTACTTCTCCCTGTACTCCTGCAGCAATCACTGAGATTTTTCCTTGTTACATGGATACCTGGGGACTGGAAAAACTATTTTACTGTCACCCAAAATGAAGAATTTGACAAGGACTAACGAAGATGGCAGGAAGCACCCTGACCTTCTGCACAGAGATCTGAGAGCAGTTTGGGAGTCTGTCATGGACTTTTGTACTAGATTTTAGCCATTGGAGCCTCCTGATCCTGGACACTTAAACCGAAGACACCCTTCCTCCAATCTGGAGCTGTTCCACACTATCTGTGGATCCTACGCCACGATGATAATACTTCATCAAAATATAATCAAATTCTGGGTAGAAAATTTTTAGTTAAGTTACATGATCATTCATATAGACACATACCACATGATAATGTACTCAGCTGCCCTAAGGCAAAATAAAGGTAACTTAATTCCATCACTACTTTCTGATAGTCTGGCGTCCCAGAGGCAAAATTCATGAAAAGAAATATATAAGAGTAGAATTTCAACACAAGAGAAAGTGAACACGAGAAACGAAGAGGATGAGAAGTGAGCGCTAGGGAGAATGTGAAAGGGGAATTCGTTTTTATTCTTAACGTTCAAGAATGAGAGACAGGGTGCTCCAACTCAGTTAGATATTAGATCATGAGATGCAGAGGACAGCATGAAGAATGGAACCTGATGAGCTGGGTCTTGCTCAGGAGGCCTCATGCTGACATGGCCCCAAGACCAAAGAGAAAGACCACAGCCAGGCAGTGGAGTGAGTGATGAGGAACCCAGATAAACAAGGAACTAAGCCCACGTCTGCAGCCAAAACAAGGCTGGAATGCAGGGAAAGATTTTTTCTTTCAGATGGACTTCTCAGGCAGAGAATAAAAGTCTTAAATTAACTCAAGGAAAAATAAAATAAAATATCCAGTACCTTCTGCATTTTAAGAAAAACTTGAATTAATCTCTGGGAAAAATAATTTTTTTATATTTCTTTGTAAAAGGGATCCTAGCAAAATTGTCAGCATTGCCTGGTTGTTCAGCTACATATAGAATCATGTTCTGTTTCTTCTTTTTTTAAAAACCTGTATAAAGAAAGTATTTACCATCATTTACACAAGTTATACAAAGATCAGTGCATTATTTTGAAATGTCAGGAATGTACTTTTTATGGGAGGGGTTATTTCCATATCACTAAACCGTACCATACAGAAAATTATCTACTCCACCCAGTAATAAAGTAAGCCCTTTTTGCATTCTTTCCTTTTTCCATTTTCTAAGATAAGCATGCAAGTAATAATGTAAATATTCTGGGGTAGCAGTTATGCAGAGTGCTGAGCTGCGCTGAGAAAAGGCATGGTGAACTGAACTAGTGTGATTCAATAGCAAATAAATTTTTACCGGTGAACACCCTCACCAAGTGTCTTAGGTTCACATTCCAAGAGCTACCTAAACCTTTAGATAGCAAACACATAATAACTCCCTTTCTGAGTACCATAGGGCCTGAGCATATAGGAGGTATGGATAAGAATATAGGCAATGGGTCCAGAGTTGACAACTAGGCAAAATTTGCCTTTCTTCCTTTATAAACTGTAAATTTTTTTTATTTTAGTTGTAAAATGAATTCCATTCTTATATTCTTCACAAATTTCAGTCACAGAAAGTATTTCTGCACTTCTCTCTTATAAAGCTCTGCTATGGCCCTTTAAATAATACTTGAAGTACTATAAAGAAGAATTAATGGTTTAATTCAATTTTAAAATATCTTTGGCCCCATCCTATAAAATAAAGATGACACAGAAATGACCATCCATGTATCCTACATAAGCTAACATTCTTAATGGTCATGGACACATTCAGAAGAAATTTATTCTAATCATATAGTACATATTTAAACAGACACAGACTCCTGAATATATCAGAGCCATAGAAGATCACATTGTAAGTGTTCATAGGTACCTATTTGGAACCATTCACTTAGAAGAAGATAAAAAGCAGCAATGGGCCTCGGCATGGTGGCTCATGCCTGTAATCCTAGCACTCAGGGAGGCTGAGACGACAGAATCACTTGGGGCCAGCAGTTCTGAGACCAGCCTGGGTAACATAGTTAGAACCTGTTTGTACAAAAAATTTTTAAAAATTAGTCAGGCATGGTGGTGGGCATCTGTAGTTTTAGCTACTCAGGAGGCTGAGGCAGGAGGATCTCTTGAGCGCAGGAATTTGAGGTTGCACTGAACTGTGATGACGCAACTGCAGTCTAGCCTAGGCAAAAGAGTGTGACTCTGTCTCAAAGAAAAGTAGCAATGGGAAGTTAGAATCATTCTAGAATGATTCCAGAATTTTTAAATTAGAGGAATCAGAAAGATCACACCATTCAACAATCTCACATTTGGATGAGAAGACAAGAACCAGGGAGAGAGCAGTGGGTCCCACAGACAGATCAATGTGGACACAGTTAAATTAGGGTCCCCCAGCCCCTGACTAGTGCACTGTCCCCTACCCATTGTCAGAATCACATAGATACAAGTGCCTCCTCTTCAGACTGCATCTTGCACTTATTTAACTCCTTTTAGCATGTAGAATAATTTGAGTGTTCTATGGATCCTTTCCAGTTATGTAACAAATTCTAAAAGTTTTCTAATGACTTGCTTAGGAAAAGCAAAACAACAAAGGCTGGGTGGGCATCCACTTAGAAAGGCAGCTCTTCCCTGAGAGGGTCTCTGGATCAACAATCTTGTCGTGGAGATGTCTGTGAGCAAGAGGGAGCCATGGGCAGAAACTGCCCCTCCCCAAAGTTGAGGGAAGCCCAGCTCTGCCCCCAACCCTGTCACGGGCCTCTTGGGCCTTTCTCTGGTTCCTGGGCACCCCACGGATTCCCTCTCCATCCTTCCGGACCCCATTGCACCTCCCACGGGCCACCCTTCTCTCAGTGGACCGAACTCCCTACTCAGCACCAACATCTCTGTCCCTGTGCCTCTGTCCCTGTTTTAGCCCCAATAAACTAGCGTGGGTTTTGCTGTTAACAGACCTTCAAAACATCTATCCAAGGCAAATTTTAGTCCATATAAACTTGAATATCCTGAACTGAAATATGGGGAATGCTAATAACAAACGATAGGAAGGTTAGGCACAGGAATAAAAATTCTTAAACCTTTTTAGGTACTGTTAAAATAATTACCTGGGAGGCCATTAGCCTGAGGTACCCCAGTGCTCCGGGTTCCTAGGGAAGAAAACCGAAACCCAACCTGGTGTAAATGCTCTTAACAAAAATCAGAAACCACCAGCTGACCTCTAACTAGGGACTTTCCACTTCCTGCTCCACTTTAGCAAATCGAATATTCCCTCTGCCCTGCCTTTGCCTGCTCACGCTGTCTCCTGCTGTGCTCCTGTGGAGGATGCCCAATCTCCCTGGTTTGGAGCTGCTGGATTCATGAGTCCTTGTCTGCTCAAATAAATGCATTAAAATTTTAACATGCCAAAGTTTACCTTTTAACAGTTCCTACTCCATTTTTTTTTCAGCTTGGTGGAATTAGAGTTTATATTAGAGGCATCTGATGACCAGCTTTCTTCTCCAAAGAGGTTCACTCTAAGGAGAAGGCCCTCCCAGCACTTCTGTATCATGGCACCCCTTCTCCACTCTTGGGTTGTTGGTCTAGGCTCACAGAGATCGAGCACTGTGGCTTGTGGGCCAAATCTAGCCATTTGGTATGACCTTACCTTACAAATGAACTTTTATATTTTTATATGATTGTTATGCAAACAATAGCAATGACAAAGAAGGATATGTGACCCACAAAGCCCAAAATATTTACTACCTGGTCTTTTACAGAAACTATTTGCTGACCTCTGGTTTAGAAGCCCCTAGCCAGACATGTCCTGTGGGCAGAGCCCCTGAAGTCATCCATCAACCCAGGCCTGATTTAGGCACTAATGGCCATGCGCCCAAACCACCGCTATCTCACCCTGCTCCACGGAGGGAGAGCAAAGGGAAGAAAGAAGGGACCAAAAATCAAGCAAATGTTAAGCCAAATTGGGCTTTCCAAATGCACGCCGACAAACGCCCCAAGCCCAGCTGTGGCTAGAGCAGAGCGTTCCCTGAGACCACCATGCACGGCTGGCACAGATGTCACTGCCCCTCGCGTCCTCTCTCCCTCATGCCCTGCCCCTGCCCACAGAGCCTTAGCCGATTTCTACATCTTCTGAGCTCTCTCAGAACATCATAATGTCTTGTCTCTCCCTTGGCTTCAGAATTCCTCCCCGGGAAGAAGAGGCAACGCTCCTCAGAGAGCTCTTTTCCTCAGGCATGGGGGAAAACTCCACTGGGTCTAAGATAACTGGGGGTACTCAGCTGTCTCTGGTTTACAGGCCCCCCTCCAGGACTGAATCTTTTGTTGGCAATATGAACTGGTTTCTGGCAAAGTCATCTTCTTTCTCAGGATCATTGGCTCCCTCAGTCTCAGGGCGCCACAGGCTGGGAGGTGATGTCTGCTGGCACCTTCCACCTCAGGGGGCAAACCACTGAGAGTGGATGTGGCATGAGTGCTGTCCCTCGTCGGTGGTACCATGCCTCTCCGCCTACCCCACCAGCAGTCTCTGGTCTTCAGTGACTCTGAAACACACTTTAGCTTCCACTTTGCTAATTCTTCAGTCTCGTCATGGGAACCATCAACCATTCCATGCTCCATCTTCATCACAAGCGAAGCAAGAAAGAGAGCCCTTGCCGTTCATGAGACTCCTGGCAGCCCTCTGGGAAACCTCCCTCCTCCCAGGAAGTCTCTCTGCCTGTACCCTGGGCCACCACATCTTCTTGGGAACATGTGGCCAGGTCCTGGCATTGCCTTACATTGGCAGCTGGTTCTTGGAAAACCCACGGAAGGATGTTCACACCAAGTTCCCCCAAACCCTACAAAGCACTTTCTGTAAATCATCTACCTTGGGTGACCGTCACTGAATTGACTCATTGGTGCCTCAACTAGGGAGAGAAAGTGAGGAAAGGAGAGTCAGAGCATGGCTCAAGTTCAGACAAATAGAAATTGTATACAATCTTCCTTCTACCCTGCCTGAGGAAGGCAGCCCACCTCACGTTGGACCATCTCCACCTCCACCAATGCGTCGAACAGAGATGCAAAACCTGTACACACCTGTGTAAGTTCTGCTACTGGTTTGACAGAAAATTGCCCTCAGGGTCAGGCCGCAGTGGCTCACACCTGTAATTGTAGAACTTTGGGAGATGGAGGTGGGAGGATCCCTTAAGGCCAGGAGTTCGAGTCTAGCATAGGCAACATAGCAAGACCCCATCTCTACAAAAAAAATTAAAAAATCAGCCAGGCTTGGTGGCTTGCACCTGTAGTACCAGCTACTCAGGAGGCTGAACCCAGGAGTTCAAGGCTGCAGTGAGCTATGATCATGCCACTGCACTCTAGACCTTGTCTCAAAAAACAAACAAACAAAAACTCCCTCGGTCACCAGCAAAGGGCAGTACACCTGTCTTTGCAACCTCCCACCCCACACCTCCTCCACCACCTCTTCCATCTGCCTTGTCCTCATTAAGAGTTTTCAAGACTTTACTCCTCTCTGACCAAGACCTTGCCCATCTCTACCTCCACTGGCTACTTTGTAAGCTCCAGCAGTACCAGCACATCCAGCTCCTCTTCACATTGGCTCTGCCTTCTTCACTCAGCAACTCCTCCAACTGCTCCTCCCCTACACAGGCCTCTCCATCAGTAGCTAGCGCTGCCCCAGTAGGTGAGACTGCACCTGTTCATCCACTGCACAAGGTGAAGTCCAGGGCTGCCCCCACCTGGCATTCCACCATCATCGCCTGTCACAGTGGCAGCTCTTGTTCATGCTCACTCTGGCTACGTCCAATTCCACCTACTACTGCCTCAAGTCCCCAGATTCCATGAATGCCTCCACCTCCTCCAGCACAAGTTAGGCCTTCTCGGAGCCAAAGTGTCATGTACCCAGCCTATCTGTACCCAGGGGCACCAGGAGTACACTTCTGGAAGCAATGCAAAGGCTGTCCATTTACACAAAGCAAGAGAGCATATTAAAAGTGATGTCACCACCATCCTGTCTCACCATGTTGCCGTGGAATACAGTGATTCAGAAGATGTTTCAGAATTTGATGAAGTAGACTTGTTGGAGGAAAAAAATGCGTTGATAAATATTACAGACTCAGTGCAAGTCTCCTTTATAGTGCTTCTTTGACAATGTTTGGTCATTCTAGTATTTTGCTTTATTTTCGTTATGATAAATAACTCTTCCTCCACAATTTTTATTTCTAAGAAAAATATTAGCATATATTTCAAACTAAAGGCATTACAATGGTATATTTTTTTGCCTGCAGAGACCAAGTTTGGCCAAATAAACCACAAAGTATTAAGCATGAACACCTGTTATAGTAGCAGATTTAGTTTTTTTGATATATCTTAATTGTGCACTTTGTGAATTTTAATTTAAAGAAAACTACTAAATCTTGAGGGCAGCTGTATCTATTAATGAGCCCTAGACCACTTCCTGATGTTTTAAAAGAAGAAATTGCCTTGATTATATGAATCACTCAAAAAGTACATTTAGCATATAGTGTTGAACTCTCTTAAAGGAATGTTGAATTTATAAAAATTGTTTCATTGGTTTTAAATACCTGACATATTTGAATGTGTAGCCATACCTTCTTTCTACTTAAATACTGTGTGGTATGACTTTTCTTGCTATAGGAGTTTAAAATTCTTCCATGTTAAATGCTGTGATTTAAACATATGTGTAATTGTATAACTTAACGGTCTGTTTTTTTAATGAGTTAAGGACGTGAATATACATTTCTCCAAAGAAGATACAGAAATGGCCAGCAAGGATTTGAAAAGATGCTCAGCATCATGAGTCATTAAGGAAATGCAAATGAAAGCCACAATGAGACACCAGTTCATACTCACTAAGATGGCTATAATAAAAAAGATAATAACAAGTGTTAGTGGAAGATATGGAGAAATTAGAGCCTTCATACACTGCTAGCAGGAATATAAAGTGGTGCTGCCGCTTGGGAAAATAATTTGGCAGTTCCCAAAAAATTAAATAGAGTTACCATTTGACCCAGCAATTCCAATCCTAGGTATATACTCAAGAAAAATGAAAAGATCTGTCCACACAAAAACTTGTACACTAATGTCCATAGAAGCATTACTCATGGTAGCCAAAAGGAGGAAACAACCCAAATGTCCATCAACCGACAAATGGATAAACAAAATGTATATTAATTCAATAATATCATTCATCCATAAAAAATTAACCAAGTACTGACACATGCTACAACACAGATGATCCTTGAAAAGATTACAAAACTGAAATTGTAAGATTGAGAATATTATAAAAGAAGCCAGTCACAAAAGGCCACACATTGTGTGATTCCATGTATATGAAATGTCCAAATAGGCACATCTACAGGGACATAAAGTAGATTAGTGGTTGCTAGGGCTGGGAGCAGGGGCTGGCAGATGGCATTTAAAGGGCAAGGTGTTTTCTATGGGGGTGATGAAAATGTCCTAAAATTGATTGTGGCACAACTTTGTGAATATACTAAAAATCACTGAATTGTGCACTTTAAGTAGGCGAATTACATGGTGTATGAATTATATCTAAATATAATTCTTGCTACAGAAAGAAAAAAAATAACAGTGTTATGGAGGCCTTCAAGATAAGAGCCAGCCATGTGGGGATGGACAACCGACCAAGCCAGAGGTGAGGCAGGAGAAAGGTTACTGAAAGTGGTTTTGATTTCAAGTTCAAGAGTTTCCTCCGTATTCTATATACCAGGTTGTGTAAACCACGGCTCATGGCGTATCTCAGTAAATAAAGTTTCATTGGAACACAACCACATCCATCCATGTAGTATTGTCTATGGCAGCTTTCACACTTCAATGACAGAGTTAGTAGTAGTTGCAACTGACACCACATGATTGACAAATCCTAAAACAGCCACTCCTTTGTCTTTGACAAAGAAAGTTTGCTGACTCCTGCTGTGTACAGGGTGAAGCTGTTGGAGGTTTTTAGGGTAACTCTGGTCACTGCTTGGAAAGTAGATCTCAGGGAGGAGACACAAAGAGAGCACACTCACCCCTGCACTGTATTCTTTCTTCTCATGGCCCCCAGAGCTGTCCACATACTTCTCCTCCTCAGAGCTGTCACCCTCTGCTTGACCCTCCTGACTGCACACAGGGTCACGTCGCCCAGCACTCCACTTCTGCCTGTCCCCGAGACTGGGGTTACGAGCGCTTTTGTTTTAGGACTTCTGTATCTCATCACTATAAGTAAATAAAGTGGGAAGTAGCAAAATGCTACAAGTGCTAAATTCCGCAAACCATGTGAAGATCTTACAAAGCTCTTATTTCTTCGTTTTCTCAGTGCCTGGTGACCAATAAATGTTGGCAAAATGGTAGCGCTCAAAAGTCTACTATGGAAATCTCAGTATTCTCTTTCTCCCCTCTCTTATTTCTGAGGGGAGATTCCTTTGGGTCCTTCTCCATCTTTTTATAGATTCCCAGCACCTCCCCCGAGTCTGCCTGCAGCACTTGTTGGCTTCTGTAACTGTATCGTGATGCCCGAGGCAAATATTTAAACTAGTAACCATCCTCAAGCAGACCCCTTCAATCTCACAGGGACGGAAGAGAGCCTATGGTCCTCTCACTGCCTTGATCTTCAAGGAAGGGTGCTCATTCAGTCTCTTTGGGGGAAGGAATTCACCCTCTGTGCACTTGTCCCCAGAGGGCAAAAGTCCAGCCCTGACTTTGTCCCTAGGTGTGGTCAATTCTATCAAAAGTAAACGCATTAATCAGAGCCCGATAGGCTGTTACCAGAAAATGAGTTAGTTATTGATTGGAGAAGAAAGCTATGGCAACGTAGGAGCGGCTGCTTTGCCCAGATGTGGCCCCGCACTTGGATGGTAGGCCAATCTGCGCTGCCAGTTAACCCTGGATCAGGGTATTCCAATAGTCTGAAGGTGGGTGCTGGTTAAAGGCCCTTTCAGCAAAACCAGGACCTGGATCCCAACATCCTTGCCTTGTGATACACAGCTTGCCTTTCAACGCCAATTGTAAGTAATTGCAGAGACAGAAAATGTATTTGCAACTTTTCCTTTAGTTAATCCTTTAAATGAAAATGAATTAAAACAGTAAACATAAAATATGTTATTAATTTTGAAAGGTGTGTGGGATTGTTAGCCACTTAAAAGATAGGAATAAATTTCAGATGACCTTGACTACAAAAAAAAAAGTTTTTAAAAACTGCTACTTCTCCACACTCTGAAACCTGACAGGTGAGACTCCAAGGATGAGTGAATAATTTCCATAGAGGAGAAAATGAGTTATAGCTGCTTTAAAGATGTGGCCCAGAGCTCGTTTGGGCATGGGGGGAGGGGCTTCCGGAGTAGGCTGTGCTGAGATCCTTTGCCTCCTGAAATCCAGCCTGGAAGTCTGGCCAAGGGAAGTGACCCAGCAAAGCATAGTTCTCACGAGGTGCTAATCCCACTACTCTGCATTCACCAGAAAATAGAGCTATGGAAGCTGGGCTTAAAATGGAGAGTGGTGTGGTGTTCAAAAGCCTCAACACCTGGGGCTTTTAGGGAAGCAGTCTGCTGGAGTTCAAATCCCATCTCTGCTGCTGTGATCTGGAGCAAGGTATTTCCCACCAAATACCTCAGCGTCTTCGTAACAGGGAGACACTACAGCTGCCACCTCACCAGGCCGCTAAAGGTCTCAATGAAACAGTAAAAATGTGAAATTCCTAGGACAGTGCCAGTCATATGGTGAGACACATTATTATATCATCATTAGCATCTTAAAAATAGAGATTATTATTAGTAACTTAAAGAAAGGAAGCTACTAAACAATAAACTAAGGTAATTTACTTACTGGAAAGTGGATACCTTGAGGAACAACAACTATGGTGTCAAAAACCCCACTTGGGTTGGCTGACATCCACATCAGGTAGACGTGCCTAGGGATGAAATCCCAGACTAAGTGAGCCTGCTGTGTATCCTGGTGGCCAAGGACTGTGACAGTTTCTGGAGAGAAGTATATTAGAGTAGGAAGCCCTAGAAGAACTGAGGCAGAAGAAACAGCAGCCACCAAGACACTCTCATTGGCCCATCAAACTGTTAAAATTCAATGGGACAATGTGCCACAGGACGACAAAGTCACCACACTCTGGTGAGAAGCACCAACCCAGAGTCTGTCCTGCTGAAGCTCTTCCTTCAGAAGTCATTTGGCCCCCTAAATTACCCTCCACAATCTGGTCTATGAAATTGCCCCATGCCCTCTAAGCAATCAGTCTAAAACCCACCAGATGCGTTCAGATATATCCTTCAGTTCTGCCTGTCCTTTGGTTTTGGATGCTGAGCTTAAAAGCATTAAGAAAACACACATCTGCTCTGGAGAAAAATACCTTGTATTCTGATTACAAAGAAACATAAATTCAGTAGAAAACGTGGAAAATAAAGAAAAGCAGAAAGAAAAGAAAAAACAACTGAAATTGGATCCCAGCTTCTCATCATCACCAAAATTTGGTATATCTTGACTTTGATTTTAGACATTCAGGTGGTTAGGTAGTAGTACTGGATTGGAATTTAATTTTGAATCAAATTTATTTAAATTGATCAGTTCAATTAATTGATTTAACTATTTCTCTGGTAATTACTAGTATTAGCATCTCCATATATTCACTGGTTGTATTGTCATTTGCAAAGTACCTGTGCAAGTCTTTTGTCCACTCTTTTGTTGGGTTGTCAGTCCTTTTCTCATGGATTTGTAGGAGTTCTTTATAGAATCTAGATAGGAATTTTTGTTTAAGTTGTGTGTCACAAATATCTTCTCTCACATTGTGGCTTCCCTTTTTACTCTATTAATGTTGTTTTTGATGAACAATGTTCTTCATTTTAATGTAATCCAATTTTATGATTGTTTTCCTCTACAGTGGGTGCTTATTTTAACCTATTTAATAAATCTTGGCCTTCTCAAGGGTCATCAAAATATTCTCTTATATTTCCCTCTAAAATCTAAAAACTTTATTATTTTACTTCTCACATCTAGATCTACAATCCACCTAGGAGTGATTTTTCTGCATGGCACACAGTGAGGTGAGGATTTAGTTTTTCCAACTGGACATCTGATTGATGGAGGACTGTTTATCGGAAAGGCCACCCTTTCCCTCTCCAGTGCAGTGCTACCGTCATCATAAATCAAGTGGCGGTTTACTTGTGGGTCTGTTTCTGGACTCTCCACTCTGTTTCATTTGTCTATTTGTCTATGCTTGTACAAATATCATAGTCTTAATTAATGTACTTTTATAATAAATCTTGATGTCAAGCTAGTATTAATATAAGTTCTCCAGCTTTGTTTTTCTTCATGATTATCTTGACTATTTTGAGCTCTTTGTATAGCCATATAAATTTTAGAATCAGATTGTCAATTCAATTATAGAAAAAAATTCTACTAGGATTCTGATAAGGATTACATTGAATCTATAGACCAATTTGAATAGAATTGACATCTTTATATTATTGAGTTTTTCAGTGTATGAAAATACTATATCCCTCCGTTTATTTGGATATTCTCAACTTTCTCTCACTTAGGTTGTGTAGCTTTTTGTATAGCAATCTTCTACATCCTATGTTAGATTTATTCCTAGTTATTTGATTCATTGTGATGATATTATATAATTGGTATCATTTTAAAAATTTTCATTCTCTATTGATGCTGGTATATATAATACCATGGGTGAGTAAATAGGCACAACCACTTTGGAAAATCGGCAGTACCTACTAAAGCTGAATGTCTGCACACATACTGCCACAGACAAATTCAGTGCTCCACTCAGATCCCTTGGGCTCGTTTTTTACCCTTTTTCAATACAATGGAAAAATAAAACAAGAAATCATTACCTATGACAACATGAATGACTTGCATACACACAATATTGAGCAAAAGGCAGATACAGGCACAGTATAATTTCATCTTATTTATATTAGATTGAACCAGATGAAATTGGCATTTTGAAGTGCAAAAAATAGTTAAATACTGGCAATTTCATTGGTTCAATAGGATATAATGCTCAAAAACAGACAACACCAAATAATAATAATAATAATAAAAAAAAGGCAGGAAACACCAACCAGTAATCAGGATCAGGGTGACTTTTGAAGGGAGGAACTGACTAAGAGAATGCACAACTGACTTCGGAGTCCTATCTCTTGATCTGGGTGCTCCTGTGCAGTCTTATTCATTTTCTGAAAATTCTTGAAGCTGTACCCTTCTCATTTGCACACCTCATGTGTATTTGCCACTTTTGTAATTCACAGAGTTAAAAATAGGACTCTTCTTGCCTTGGTTAGGATTTAGGAACCAATATAGTAAACATTAACTACCAAAATGAGTATGAGATAGAATTCTCATATCCAGAATTTAAGAAAAAATCATCAAGAAATTGCTCATTGCTTCTTGGGACTCTCATTCAGGTCAAAAATATAAAAAAAGGTATTGAGGTGTAGAAGAGAGAGGATTTGGGAAGAGACCTCTGGCGAGGGAGTGTGTGTGTGCTGTGCATCCCTGCGCCAGCGGATGGATGGATGGGTGAGATGCTACCTCCCTCATCTCCAGCCCCCAGAGTGGGGTTTTGCAGGGAGAGGATTGGGGTGCTCTGCACCATGGGAGCCCTGTAGACTCCAGGCTCTCAGCCTCATTGGGGAAATCCAGGAAATCGGACAAGACTGCGGAGTTGTCATTGCCCTGCATGACAGGGTGCTTCCCATAGACCTGTATGGGCCGTGTGGGAGAGGCCCCAGTGGGGCTGCCTGACAATGAGCCCAGAGCTGCAGGAACAGCCTCTGGCTGGGACACATGCACCCAAGGCACAAGAATGGCCAGTGAGCACGCACAGGTCTGGGAATCTCCAAAGAGGACACCCAAGTGTCCCACAAGAGACAGACTCAGCTTCAGATATCTGCCAGGTCAGAGGTCATGTGTTAGCAATTTCCTATCCCCTTCCCTCTTTTCCCTTTCTCTTCTGTGGCCACAGATTAGGGCCCAAACCTATAGGCAGTGAGTGAGGGCAGAGGTGGGGTGCACACAAAGACAGTCACCAATTCCATTCTGTTCTCCAGGTCTAGGCCTTAGAGTGGGAAGGGGCAGGAGAAGTCTCACCTCTGATGAAAATTGAAGCATTGATCCAAGATAAAATCTAATACAGAATCAACACCATTCTCATGTAAAGTAACAGTAGTACTGTCAACCAACTAAAAGGGACATGGGAATTGCCCAAGATCCCACCTGACACTAGAGGGACATTATCCCCACTGAACATACTGAAGGAGCCACAGGAGAACAGGAGTTTTCCCCAACCCCAGCCCACCCCCAGGGGGCTTGTTTCTGTTTGGTGGTGATTCTTCCAGTAAGGGCTCCAGCTTCCCACACTGATGCTGAGAGCCTCCAAAAGCGCCTGCTGCCTGCTGAGCGCCCCTGGACCTCTGACACAATGGTAATTTGAGCCTTTGCTATTGCCATACCCAGGGAACTCCACCCTGCTTTCTTGGAATGTTCTTTCTGTGCCCAATGACCCTTGGTCAGGCCTTTTTGCTGTGGGCTTTCATCTGGAACTTAAGGTAAGAATGCAGCTTAAAAAGAATTCTGTTCTTAACTCATTCCGTTTTTAAAAATCTTTATTCTAGCCATATAGGTGTTACTGTAAAGATAAATTTATCTCATTCCAGAAAAGATTCTAAGAAACTTGAACAAGTGACATAAAAGACCATTGTAAATGAAGGAGAGAAAACATAATTTCTTTTCTTTTCCTTTTAGACACTTAGTTGAGATGCTCTCCTGAAAACACAAGTTAGATTAACCCAAGAAAAACAAGCAGAAGTTTATTAAGGCGTGCTCTGCCCGTCACTGCCTTCCAGGCTTTGCTTAAATAGTGAAGCCATAAGTCCTATATAGTGACAAGACAAAAGAGAGAGCAGTTCCAGTCTTTTAAAAGGTGGGGAAATGTGGAAAGATAAGAAAATCTGTTTCCACATTGCTCTGGTGCCTGCTGGTGTCTCCTGTGGGCTGATAAGCAAGCACCGCGTTCTGTAAGGACGTATTTATGTCCTGCCATCAGGCAGACAGAGGCTGAGGCAGAGTGTTTCGCTTTGTTTTCAGTGTCTTTTAACTTAACAACCCTCAGTATTTCAGCGAGAAATATTTTGGTTTCCTTCCCTACCAATAGATATCAGCCTAATAATGTTAGACCTAGAAATTCAGGACCCCAGGAAATTGCCTCCAAAAGCTCCCTCCCACATAATACCATCTCTCTCTTCCATTGATCTTTTCCCCAAGCGCCCTCCTCCCCAACCCCTTCCCAAGGGCCAGCTCCACTTCTCCAGCCTTGAGTATTTCTTCTGCCCACGAGAGCCCTCTCTTCATTCCAGCCATCCATTGGCTGAGACACATTCTGGACCTGCAAAGGGGACTGGACCAGGTCCCTGTGTTCCAGGGGGGCCAGACATATAAGCAAGTAATGATAGAACAGTGGAGTAAGAACTATAAAATTTGCACACAAAATACTGTAGGATTCCCATGGGAAAGAGTGATTATTTCTGTCCATGGAGTCAGGAACGGCTTCACAAAGGAGGCCATATGTGATCTTGGATGAAAAAGCTTCCAGCTGGCTGCTCAGGGGACAATCTGTGTGTCTATGTGCTCAACTCTCTAAGGGCAGGGACCATGTGCTGACATGGTCCAGTAATCAAGGGCCTCAGGAGGGTGAAATGGGCTTGAAATTTCTCCCATGGGAACTGGCAGATCCCTCTGCTCCCACTGCACTATCTGGCTGCCTCGACCGACTTGCCTTGACTCTCCCTCCGCACCTCCTTCCCAAGCTTTCTCCAGAGTCCACCATGCCCTGTGCAGGTCTCCAACACAGAGGAATTCAGTGAGAACCACAGCACACTAGACACCCAATCCCTTCACCTCCCTGGTCCTCGGCAGCAGTGGCTGCCCTTCCACACGTTCACAGCTCATACAGTTCCACAGCCACCCCCAGGCCCCCAGTCACCACCCCCCTGCCTGGAGCACATGACCTCCCACAGAGCTGGCCCATGAGTTGAGTGAATGAGTCTCAGACCATTATCTCCAGGCCGGAGCTCTAAACTCACATGCACACTTGGCACAGATACCTCAGACTCAACCCCCCAAAGTGGACTCACCACCCCTTTTCCCCCACCCTGCATGGAAACTGCTCACTTCTGGTGTTCCTGTCCTCAATAAACACCTCCATCTACCCAGTTACCCACACCAGAATTCTGGACTCGAGCTTTGACTTTCCTTTGCCTCCCCTACCTCACAGCAGATTAACCATTAGGCACTTGATTCTACCTCCCAAGGGTCTCTTAAATCTACTTGCTTCTCTCTGTCCCCACTGCCTCACTTCTAAGCAAGGCCATGGCCACCTGGCCTTGCCCATGTGAATTACTGCAACACTCTCCGGTTGGGCCTGTGCTCCAGCCCTTCCTCACCCTCCACCCAGAGTGACCTTTCTAAAGTGCAAATAAGTTGGCTTGGGCTCTCTCCAGCTTAACCCTCTTTGGAGGCTTCCTATTGCCCTTAGGATAAAATACATACTCCCTAAAGGCACTAAAAATGCCTTCCTACCTATTTGTCCATCCCCACTTCTGGACACTGCACACGCCCTTATGTCTCCAAGCTCTGGGCACAGTCCACCAGGACCACACCCTGCTCTCTTGTGTGGCTGGCCATTCCCCTGAGCTTACCCCTGTCTCCGTGGTCCAGCCCCTTCACACTCTACCCTCTAGATTTCATAATCTGAATTCAGGTTTTTACTGCTAAAAATACCATGAATACAGAAACCAAACAAAGCAAACATACAGCTTAATGCATGATTATAAGGCAAAACTCCTTCATTTAAAAAAAATTCCCTTGCATTTTATTTGAAGGAAGTGTATTGTCCTATAAACTTTCTCCTTGTTGATTTCATCACTGTGGTGTAGTTTCACATATTCCTCTGTTCTCTGCATTTTCTGTAAATTGGTATTTTTTTCGTATGCTGAAAGTTTTATTACTAAAAGACCTATATAAAAAAGCCAAAATTGATAGCAAGATAGGGTGGGCAGGGCAGTGAGGTTATACTCATTTACTGATATACCTGACCTACTGTTGGTATACTTTATTCTTTTTTCTGTGTTTCGAACAAATATCTTTATTTAATGATTTGTGGTTGTTTACAAAGTCATTTAAATGAACACGTATTTATATATATTGAACATTCTGCCATAGTCAATTAACCTTGACACTACAAAGAAAACACAAAAAGGAACCCACTTTGATGAAACTGTTACCATTTTAAAATAAAGGGCAGAAAATTAGATTACAAAATGGGCAAAATGCAAGGATCTTAATGGAAATTCTACTGGACAGCAGAGAAAGTATTACTGTTTACTGTTGGCTAATGGAGAGTTGCTATATATATACTACTTCACTGTCATATATATGGTTCAAACTGAGCTGCTGATATCTCACATCCCAATACAAATACATATTCACATAGGAATATATGTGTGTGCACATGGACATGTATATATGCATTTGCCTGTATATAGATGTACAGATGTATATACTTTTGTATACATCTCTCTATATACATGTATTATCTCTATTACACATACATGGATATATATTATTTTTTTAAACTGGGGACATTAACTGGGATCATTGATCCAATAAATTGCTAGTTCTCCTTGGAGCTTCCTTTAATACTTGCTTCCTCTAGTACTTATTCAAAATTTAAATCATTTACTAAATCACAGAGTAATAGAATCTGAGACTTAGAAACTTTGAAGTCATCTGTACTGGGCTAAATGGTGGCTCCCCAAATTCTATGTCCATGTTATTTTGTGTGTTTGTGTGTGTATACTAAATATGTGCAGTTTTTATTAAATGTCAATTATACCTCAATGAAGCTGTAAAAATTTTTATAAATGGGAAGATAGAATGTATTCATGGTGCTGCCAATGAAACATTGTTAGATAGTACTCCCCAAATAAATTTATAAATTAATTGTAATCTCAACAAAAATTCCAGAGACTTTTCTGGGAAAAAAAATTTGCAGTGCCCAGTCTCTATCCCAGACCATGTAAATTGTTATTTAGATACAGATTTGGATTCATTGTTTTTGTCAAGACCACTTCATAGGTAATGTTTTCTTCATCAAGAGGCACAAAATGTCTATTTTTCTTGCTTTCTGTGATGTTAGGAGCCATGAATGTTAAATGCCTAGATTCTTTAACTCATTAAGGGCTGCAAAAGAACATTTCAGTTCTATAATTTATTGTTCACTTATTTGTTGGAATGATTCTATAAAGAAAAATGTCCCTTCATCTACTATCTGATTATGGAAAGGTACAACTAACACAGAAAAGTCAAGACAAATGATTAATTCTT
Organism: Lepilemur ruficaudatus; assembly: GCA_963574885.1. Taxonomy (NCBI): domain Eukaryota; kingdom Metazoa; phylum Chordata; class Mammalia; order Primates; family Lepilemuridae; genus Lepilemur; species Lepilemur ruficaudatus. The sequence goes on along the minus strand of CAUYRT010015157.1, from coordinate 19,877 downwards.
TCACTTTATTTACCAGTTTTCAAAAGAAGCCATTGGTTTCTGAGCTTCAACCAAAGATATCTGCATTAGTTTGTTAGGGCTGTCATAACATAACAAAACACCACAGACTGGAGGGCTTAAACAACCAAAATTTATTTTTCACAGTTCTGCAGATTCAAAGTGTGAGATCAAGGTGACAGCAGGGTTGGTTTCTCCTGAGGCCTCTTGCCTTGGCTTGCAGACACCTGCCTTCTAATTGCACCCTCAGGTGGCCTTTCCTTCCCGTGCACACACATACCTGGTGTCTCTTTGTGTGTCTTAATCTCCTCTTCTTATAAAGACATCAGTGAGATTGGATTAGGGCCCAGCCTAAACACCTTATTTTAACTTAATCACCTCTTGAAAGACCCTGTCTTTCTTCCTTCCTCTTCTGGAGTTGATCACATCATATTCTCAAAAGGATCATTCAAACTCTACCTTTTTTGACATATTATACACACAACTGTTTCTTATATTTGAAATTTTTTCAGAAATAATTTTTCTTTCATTTTCTGAAAACACAGTCTCCATCCTACAGGGCTTGTCTCATTCTGGGAGCAGAAGCCTCCCTTAAAACTGGCCTCACTAAGCTGGGCACCCAGTTCCCTCACCCATTACATGGAGCATCTGGGTCAGATTCTTTTACTCAAACTCCTGCAAGCATTTACTGTTACGTTTTCTGTAAGGACCCTTTCAGCTCTAAAGTTCTACCCCTCATATTATGTGAGAGTCAAAAATGAGTTAATGTATATAAGGTACCTAGCCCAGCCATGGCGAACTGAAGTGTTCAACAAATGTTAACTATTATTTTATTATTAGTAGTAGTAATAAATGTCTTCTGGATCCTCAATAGCCAATTATTCTTGAGTAACAGTGGTCCATTTCTCCTGCCTTTTTCTTTTTGTGCATTTTAAAGTCTTCTCTCAATACAACAACAAAAAAAATGCAAAAATGGACAAAGGACTTAAATAGATATTTCTCCAAAAAGTGTCCAATAAGCACATGAAGAAGATGCTCAACATCATTAATCATTAGGGAAATGCAAATCAAAACCACAATGAGATATCACCTCCACCCATTAGGATGGCTACTGGCAAAACCAAGCAAAAACAACATGTGTTGGTGACAATTTAGAAAAACTGGAACCCACGTGCACTGCTGGTGGGAATGCAAATTCGTACAGCCACTGTGGAAAATGGTATGGTATTTCCTCAAGAAATTAAACAAAGAATTACTGGATGATCTAGCAATTTCACTTCTGGATATATACCCAAAAGAACTGAAAGCAGTAACTCAAAGAGTTATTTGTATACCCATGTTCATAGCAGTATTATTCACAACAGGCAAAAGGTTCTACTCATGGAAGAATAAGGAAAATGTAGTACATACATACAATGGACTATTATTCAGTCTTCAAAAGGAAGGAAACCCTGTCACATGGTACAATGCAGTGAGCCTCAAGATATTAAACTAAGTAAAATAAGCCATTCACAAAAGGACAAATATTACATGATTCCACTTATGTTAAGGTATATAGAGTCCATAGAGACAGAAAGTAGAATGGTGGTTGCCAGGGGCTGGGGGAGGAGGGAAAGGAGACCTGGTGTTTAATGGGTACATACAGAGTTTCAGCTTGGGAAGAGGAAAAGTTCTGGAGACAGATGGTGGTGATGATTGCACAACAATGTGAAGGTACTTAATGCCTGTGAACTGTACACCTAAAAAGAATTAAAATGGTCAATTTTATATTGTGTATTTTACAACAATTTTTTAAAAGTCTCCTCTATTCTCTTGCTATAAGGACCTGCCACCCCCAAGACACTATGGCCCTGATGGCAGAGCTGGGGAAACAGACACAGCTGACAGAGGTGGCGGGGATCCTCTTGCAGACTGCAACTGTGGGCAACTGGAGCCAGATCCAGAACTTCGAGGCCAAGCCAGATGATCTCCTCATCTGTACCTACCCTAAATCAGGTGATGGTGGGGCAGGTGGCACAGCACACACCCCAACCTGCGAAGCCAGCATGGACTCTCACATAAGCTGGAATTCACCACAGGAAACCTTCTCCTTCTTACTGTTCCACAGGGGGGCTCGTGCTCAGGGTCCCTGGTGTCCCTGGGCTTCCCCGGGGACCAGCATAACGGCTTGAGGCCCCACCTGACATGCTCTGCCATGCACCGCTCTTGGGTGGGCTGAGCCTCGCCTGTGCTTGGCCCCCAGAGATCTGAAGTCTGTCCCGCACAGATGCCCGTCACTCATGGCTAGCAAGATCCAGCCCAACCAACACCGGGCTCCACGTCCCTTTACTCAGGACACTAGGGGAAGACTGTCTAACAAGTTTCTGCTTCTCATCCTTCCTTTCTGAACCTCAGGGACAACATGGATTCAGGAAATTGTGGACATGATTGAACAGAATGGGGACGTGGAGAAGTGCCAGCGAGCCCTCATCCAGCACCGCCACCCTTTCATTGAGTGGGCGCGGCCACCCCAGCCCTCCGGTGAGAGCGTCTCCCTCGCTGCCCGGCTCCATTCTCTCCTCTCTCTTCTGTTTTTCCATTTCTCACCTCCTCTCTCGCTCTCGCTCTTGCTCTCTCACTCATTTCTATTGCCATATGTTTCCCCCTTTTATTTTCCTCTCTTCCTGTATGTATTATCTAAGGTTATTTGCCAAAAGTGAATCACCAAGTAAGAAGGTTATGTGATAGGGTCAGATCCTGCCTTATTTTCTTCTTAAACCCTCCCCCTGGTCACGTGCAACTGTGGAACACACGGAGATGATGGAAAACTTCTGTAAGCAATTCACACCCCTTCTCTCCATGCCCCACCTCCACAAAAGCCCAGTGCAGCCAGGAGAGTACCTGGTAACACACACACATACACATACACACAGTGTATTTGGAACCAATTATTTCTGTTAAGTAGAGAAGCCTCTTTCAGGTAATGATCAACCTTGAAGTTTTTCTCTTCACACCATAAAAGGAAGCTCAAAAAAGCAACCAGAAGGCAAAAGAAGGTATTTCAGGTAACTAGCAGCTGCTACATGTATTCTGTGGAACAGCATTATCTGAAGTAGCCAAAAGGTGGAAAGAGCCAGGTGTCCACTGACTGATGAATGGTAAACAAGATGTGGTACATGCACGATGCAGTATTACTCAGCCTCAGCAACAAAGGAAACCCTGACACATGCTGCAAGGTGGATGAATTTTGCAAACATTATGCTAAGTGAAATAGGCCAGATACAAAAAGACAAATACAGTATGATTTCACTTATTTTAGAGTAGTCAAATTCATAGAGACAGAAAGTAGAATGGTAGTGGCCAGAGGCTGGGGAGGAGAAGGTGGAGTTATTGTTTAATGAGTTTGGAGTATTCATTTGGGAAGATGATAAAGTTCTCGAGATAGATGGAGGTGGATGGTTGCACAGCAATGTGAATTTACTTAATACCACTGAACTGCATACTTAAAAATGGTTAAGATAGTAAATTTTAGGTTATATGCATTTTACCACAATTTTTAAAAAAACTTATTGGGGATTCCTAACATATAAAATAAATAATATCAAAGATGATCAGAATAAAATATATCCCTTCACTACCACCCCCAGCTCCTACACACACACACACACACACACACACACACACACACACAGAGCTTGGGGAGCAAGTGTGAAAAACTGTGAGTGTAAGAGACCATCCAAGGTTCCTAAGCAGAAGACTTGCACAATCAAAGCTGTTCAAAAGCAGTGACGGTTTGAAGGCAGGCACTAGGGCCACTAACATTTCAAGGTTTCGGTAACCACAGCTTCAGCTCCAGACCTGGTCCCTGCCAGATGAAGGGCTCAGTCCTCACCCTCTTTCCTGGGATCTATCAGAAAGGGTCCCTATTCCTTAGGCCAACACCACAATGCTCAACGATCGTACAAGAGCCCAATTTATGGCAGGGGAAGGAGAGTTTGCACTGAGAGTAACATTCCTGGCATTGAGTTTTTTAAAAGTCAAGATATGGCCATGGTCCTCCTTTGGTGACTGGTACACAGGGCTGTCTTTCCCATAGGTTCCTTTCTCCCCTGCTCCCACCATTGGAAAACTTTGGAAAACAGGAAAGGGCCTGGCTACTCAATCAGTCCAGGTCAGTGCTCAGGGGTCCTTGGATTCCACGTTTAGGACAAAAGACCTGGTCTCTGCAGACCTTGCACCACACCAGGGAGGCGGGAGGTCATATGGAAGGTCACTTCAGAGCATACCTTATTGCTGTACATTTAAAATAAGATGCTACTTTATTATCAATTCTTATTTCCAGTTTATAGAAATACCCTCCTGCATTCATCCAGTCTTCCTGATCATTCTTGAAGAGGGATTTTTACCCACCAGCTACGTGTCAGGGTTCAAACTCAAGAGTGCCACCTAAGAGCATCAATTCACTCCAGATCCTTGGGGCACTTTTGGTTCTCAGCACCAGCTCCTCCCTGACATTATTTGCATAAGCCTCTGATACCCTTTGAGTAGAAGCTCCTTAGAGAGAAGATCTGTGTCTCTGTTATTTTTGTAGCCTTTTCCCCTAACCTCAGTTCAACACGGTGATTGCACAGAGCAGGTGCCCAATAAGGTTTTTAAATGAGAGTAGAAATCAGGATGCACAGGCCAGCAAGTGCAAATATTTTTAGAAGAGAAACAGGTGGTTGCAAATAGGCCAGGTACATGGGGCAGCCTCCTACAGGCACATGGGGGTTGCCTCTGGCTGGCAGGGAGGCAGGGGAAGCCTGCTCTCGGGTCCTGGCTGGCGCTGCTTCAACAAGACATCACTCGTCCATTCTCAGCTTCCATCTCTTCATTCTTAAAGTGACAGAGTAGACTGACTCTAAGTTCCCTTCCAGCTCTCAAGCTGTGTGGTGCTACAACAGTGAAGATCATCTCAATAATCTCCTTGGGAAATCCCAAAGAAAGTCAGGAGACCAGCAGAAAGTTGGGTGGGTGATGGAATATTCTAGACAGAGCCTGGACCGTAAGGTTCCTATGTAGCACTTGTACTAGGGAGATGTTTCCTCTTGAAATCTTTTAAAGGTGTGGAAAAAGCCAAAGAGATGCCCTCTCCACGGATACTAAGGACTCACCTTCCCACTCACCTGTTGCCACCGTCATTCTGGGAAAACAACTGCAAGGTAAGATAGCAACGGCTCCCCTGGTGACAGGAGGGAGAGGAAGCCCACAGTGAGTGGCCCCGACTCAGGACATCCACCGTCATGTCCACCTCTCCACTGTCTCTGGAGCTTATCAACAATAATAGAAAGTGTAAATTTCCAGCTCTGCAGGGTACTCACCAGAACAGTTTCAAATAAGACATGAGGGTAGAAGCCACACTGAATTTTTGGCGGGAACTAGAGACATGGGGAGGCAGTGAGTGCGGATGGTTCTTTCAGTAAGTCTGGCTGTGAAAGGAAGGGGAGAGGATGGTGGCCCTTGGCTGCAGGCCATGAGAAGGCTCATGTATTAGACCAAGGAGGGAGGAGTAAGAGGAAAAAACCCTAAAGATTGTGCAAAGGGGTAAACAGAGCAACAAACGGAGCAACGCCCTCGAGGGCACTCAGCCTCAGCCTCTGGGAGACTCTGGGTTCCTTGTTTTATTTATTCTGTGACTTTATTTATATGTCCCTCAGTACCTAATAAGTGGCTGGCATATAGAAGACATTAGAAACGTGCTTGGTGAATATACAAGGGACACATGATGTGGAGGAAGAGGGGACAAGGGTACAAACTGAGCTGGTGGCCTTGGAGAGAAAGTGGGGCCCTGTTGGGGATGAAGGGGAAATAAGGGCTACTAAAGATGTATTTCTGAAGAACAGGAGTGCAGTAGGGGGACTGGGGGGACTCACGTCACATGACTGCCGTCCTTTCTGTAGCGTCGGATAAGGGGACGAGAACTTCCTTTTCCAGAATTACGGAAGCTAGATATCCTGAAACCCTTCTATACAAAACACTGAGGAATTCTGCCTAGCATGTCACAAGTTTCCTTTTCAATGCATAACTGAGATCAGAATAAAGTAAGGGAGATTTAAAAGCTGAAGAAGGAGCTGAAACTCAGAGAGGCCAATTGAGACTGTAGCTCTCCCGGGGGAATGTGATGGCCTGAATAATCCAGCAACTTGAGTGTTAATAGCTGCCCAGGGACAAGGTCACAGCCTAGAGCATGAGGAACCAGAAAAATGAGGAACTGAAGCTGGACTACTGACGGGCTATATCCTCAAAGGACAGGTGGAGGAGACCACGGCAGACCCAAGGGAACCTCACTGTCTTGACCTAGGCGCTCAGCTCCTCTCTCAGGATTTGAGATTCAAATTTGTACTCCTGGCATTGCCCAAGACACTACAGGCTGAGAAACTAGCACATGGTGGCCCCACTGCCAGCATCCCCCTACTCTCCCTGGAGGGACACGGCTCCAACTCAGGCCCCAAAAGATGCCCCCTTGAGCTCACCATCCACATGGCAAATACACAGAAGGACAAGACCCCTGAGAGAGAGTGTTTAGAACAAACAAACAGCAGTTAGGCCTCAAGAACTTCAGATAACAAAAGTATCAGATATAGAAAGAAGAGAAGAATGTTTAAGTCATTTAAAGAAATAGAAGATCGAATCAAAAATAAAATAAAATGAGATACTTTTAGAAACAGAATTGTTAAATACATAGAATTTCTACAACTGAAAAAATATACATTGAAATTACAAACTCAAGAATAAGCTAAAGTGCAGACTAGATAAAGCTGAGTAGAAAATTAGTGAACTTGGACAGGAGAATGGGAGGAAGGTCTGAGGACAGGACAGTCTTGTGGCTGGGGGTAGGAAATACAAGAGGGAGCAAAGGAGACATGAATAAAATGATCAAAGCAGCAATGAAATGAAAGACAACTCAAGGTTGAAAAGTGTAAGAATTTAGATGGATTTTTAAAAATCAATGTTTTAAAAAACTTCATTGGCAATTGGCAGCTTGGTAAGTTGGAGAAAAGAAAATGGACACTAGGCATTGGCAAACAGTGACAGAGTGAGTGCCTTTAGGAGCAGGTTTCTCGACCTCAGCACTTGCTCTAAGGGACCTGGGATTTGCTTTAATCAGGTGGGGTAAGACACACAGACGTGGAGTTGACTGTCATGGAGGAAGCCACACAGAGCCACATGCGGGAGCACTGGGTCATGAGGCAGAGGGAATGAGGGAAACTCGGGCAAGAGCCTTTATTGTGGTTTCTGCTGGAAGGAGTGGGAGAGACAGGGCGAGCAAGTTTTCAACTGGCCAGTGTGAACCACGTCAGCAGGCTCCAGAGCACAGCGGCTGTGCCGGGGTATCTGGGTTCTGGCCCTGGGGCGGTCAGGGCAGGTAGGTGGTGGCCTGGAGTGCAAGAGCCTGATAATGTACACAGTTGGGGATGTGGGCTCTGGATTGGTTGGTTTGCATAGTTACTATCTCTATGCAGGAATGAGTTACCCCTGGGAGGAGCAGTCCCTCCAGAGTCACAAAGGCACCAGGATGTCAAAGCATCAGAATACAGAACATAAAGGCCATGATTAATACGGCACTACTGACATTTGGGCCAGATCATTCTTTCTTGTGGGCGGGAACAGGGGCTGTCCTGTGCATTGTATTAGTAGAATGCTGAGTGGCATCTTTGGCCCATGCTTATTAGATGCTAGTAACATCACTACCCCCAGTTATGACAACCAAAAATGTCTCCAGACATTGACAAATCATCCCCAATTGAAAACGACTGTTTTAAGGCAAAAGTCAACACAGCATTGAAATATCTGGCCATGGATCCGAAATGGCTGGTCAAGAGGCTCCCTTGAGATTGATCCTGTTAAAGTGTGAACTGAGAACTACAAGTCACAGCTTGGTCAAAGCGAAAGGTTGGGAGGGTGGAAGGATGTGAGGTTGTGGTCAAAGTGGAACCTAAGGGATGTCTGTAGGGGCAGAGCTGAAGTGATCGGAGAGGGAAATCATTACAGTTGAGGAGGCTGGGAGAAAATAGTAGCAATTCTCTTGATCCAGAGCCTAAACTCTTAACCTTGAAGCTCTCCTGCTTCTCTGGGAACCTAAGAAGAGGGCATTGGAAGGTCATCAGCATGCTGGTGGAAGTGTTTTAGTTGGATGGCAGGTCATAGCTTCTAGAGAAAGATTTTACCCCTGATACCAAAGGAGCAATCAGGAGTAAGGCTAATTGGTTAAGTAATCAATAGGACTAAGTTCAAAATAGCAGAATTGGCAAAGTAGCAGGGACAAGTAGAGGAGAGACAGGTCACAAGACCAAGATGCACGGCCAGCACTGTAGAGCTGAGCCAGTGTGCATAGCCTCTGTGAAAATCCACATTTCATATCATCTTTTGCCCACTTCTCTTCTTACCCCAAAGTTCCTTTATGTAGCTCGAAATGCCAAAGACTGCATGGTTTCCTACTACCATTTCCAAAGGATGAATCAAATGCTTCCCGATCCTGGTACCTGGGATGACTATTTTGAAACCTTCATCAATGGAAAAGGTAAAGGAGAGTCCTTCACACCCCTGTGTTCTCACTCCAGCAAGGCTGAATCTAGGGATCAGGCATAACACTGTGATTGCCTAGAATGCCATGGGCCGCGTTAGCTGTGTCCTACCACAGGCTGGGACTGGGTGGGGTACACTGCTGCTTTCATAGTGCATACCCACTGCCCTCAGCAGACATCATCCATCTGATTTAAAAGCCTTGATTCTGGGTCACCTGACCCATGCAGTGGTCCTCATTCCAAAGAGTATCCCTGCCCCAATATGAGGGCATAATAAACATGAAGCCACTTTAGGTAGCATGTTGGGGCCAATAACCACAAGGCTGTCCCAATCTACAGGACCTCTGGGACATATCTGATCCAGAATTTGTTTTCTCTCTCTCCACGGAACTTCAGGTAAATAAAATCCCCAACTCTCAGAAGGTTCTGTGTGAGCTCTGTGTAAACTGTTCTGTTTCCTCTGTCTGTTACAGTGGGTTGGGGCTCCTGGTTTGACCACGTGAAAGGATGGTGGGAGATGAAAGACAGATACCAGATTCTCTTCCTCTTCTACGAGGACATAAAGAGAGTGAGTAAAGGCCCTTCAGAAGAACCGGGCCAGACCCAGGTGCAGAGAAACCCAAAGTTGTTTCCAGGCTGTACTTCTGGGAGGGATGTCCCAAAGAACTGAAGTACGTCTTTCTGACGCCTTTATTCATTCTAATCCAATGTCACCCTCACCACAGGACCCAAAGCACGAAATTCAGAAGGTGATGCAGTTCATGGGAAAGAACTTGGATGAAACAATTCTAGACAAAATTGTCCAGGAGACATCATTTGAGAAAATGAAAGAAAATCCCATGACGAATCGTTCTACAATTCCCAAATCTATCCTAGATCAATCTGTTTCCCCCTTTATGAGAAAAGGTTTGTGGAGCTTCTTTATCAAATACTCAGCATGTCCCGTTAACTCCTGCCTGCCCCTTATCAAGATGATATTTGGTTTTATTAACTGCAAGACAACACATCTCAAATATTCCTAATTTCTGTTTCCAGTAAGGCTAGCGATATGATCCTGTTGTAGCAGAGAGCTCTGCAGGGTATTACTCTGGCATTTGGATCCAAGGAACAGAGAGTCCCTCAACTTTGGAGCCCCAGTGCAAGGGGCTGCAAAGGAAATGCAATCTCATGGATAACTAGGAGCTCAAAGGAGCCCCTGGGTGGAAAGGTCCAGGCCCTCAGTGGGAGGACATATGGCTCTCCACTCTAGGGCTCCACCACTTACAAGACTCAGCTGCTTTCCACATATCTGGTATGTGTGTGCCTCCCTCTGTTCACTGGCTTCCTCCATCCAGCACACCTTTCTCCTACTTTATGGCTTCTGCTGACTCAGTTTCTGCTCAGCACTTCATCTTGACCCTGGGCCAAGCCTGCTCTACATCATGATTTTCAACTGCAATTACTTGCTGAGAACTGCCTCATCCTCTTAGTATTTCTTACTTCCAATTTCCCAAATATGAATTTTAATTGGCCCAGCTAATATTTTTAAGGGAAAAAACTTTTATCATTTTTAATTTAAAAAGCAATACATATCATTGTTAAAAATTAAATATACATAAAATTATACTTTTTAAGAAGTACTCTCTGCACTCTCTCTCTCCACTCCCAAGGAGTAGCTACCAACAGTATGGAATTCCCTTGTCTCTCTGTTCTATAAACATATACTTTTCTTTTTCATAACAGTGGAACTATGGTATACATATTGCTTTGTAACATCTTTTCTTCTTCCTCTTTCTTTTTTTTTTTGCATGTGATTAGATTTATTTCATTGCATTTTCCAATCTAAAGCAGCATTCCATGCTAATAAAACAAAACAAATGATTCTGCCTCTTTTCTCTTCAGATAATCAGTGATGAAGATTTGGCAAATAGCCCTTCTTTGGATCCATACATACCCACCTTTCTACGCAAGCTCCTTCTTCAGGCTAATACAAATGCAAAGAGATATATCTCATCTCATGATGAAAGCTTGCTCTCTAAAACACAAAATGTGGTCATATTTTACACCTTCACTCACCAGACTATAAGACAACCCTCCAGCACAAGGCGTGCAGATTCACGTCCCTCACTGTTGTGGTCCCATGTTATGCCAAAGTATGGATGCAACACAATTCATCCAACTATTCCACTAGTGATAGACACGATAGCTGTTTTCAATTTTTGTCTTCATGAATAATACTACAGTAAACATCTTTGTGCATAAGTTATTATTTCCTGTTGCTTGTATTTCTGTTGCATAATTTCCCAGAAGAGACATAGGTGGGACAAAGGATATTTCATTTTACATTACTGCTTGGTGAGAAATAGTAGCTCATTAATATTTTTCCCAAATGCTTTTTTTACTGAGGTATAATCTGTATATCAAAAATGCACAGATCTCAAGTGTACAGTTCAACACAGTTTGATAAATGTATACACCCACACTACCAGCACCCCAATCAAGATAGCAAACATTTTTATCACCCCAGAAAGTTCCCTCTCATGCCCCTTTTCAGTCAGTATCTACCCCCAGAGACAACACTATGTCACTATAGATTGATTTTGCCTGTTCTTGGACTTCACATAAATAGAATCACATAGTATGTACTTTCGTGTGTCCAATGTCTTTTGCTCAATATAGTGTTTTGAGATTCCTCCATGGGGCTGTCTCTGTAGTTCATTCTTTTTCATGTCTGTGTAGTAACCCATTGTGTGACTATACCACAGGTGGGGCCAGGTCATGCCAGGTGACCAGCTCCCTCGGGTCAGTTGTCCAGCTGATTTAGAAGCCCATCCTCCTGCATAGAGCTCCCTAGGACCCTGTCTCAGAGCAGAGAGCTGCAGGTGGACAGGTGGCCACTGCAGAGGAAATTGGTGAGTCAGGAGTCAGGCCAGGCCCAGTATGGACAATCCACTGCTTTACTCAGGGCCACCAAGTGTTTCCATAAGAGAGTGACACTCCTGTTGGGACTTCCCTCTTCTAGGAACTGTGGGGGATTGGAAAAACCACTTCACTGTGGCCCAGAGTGAGAGGTTTGATGAAATCTACAAGAAAAAGATGGAAGGCACCTCCATAAATTTCTGCATGGAACTCTGAGCAGGACACCAAATAAAAAGGTGAACGGCAAAACGCAGATGCTGTTGTCAATGCTTCAGCCCCAGCCAGAAGCATCTCTGACAGCATATTGTAAATGCATATGATGTGGTACAAGCTGTCTCTGAGATTATTAACTACATGTCACAACTTCATTTCTAAAAAAGGATTGTGTCTAATGCCTATTTTCTCAACTATTCTTTCCAAACTAAGAAATAAGATAGTTTAATAAACTAAGTAAAATGTAAGATTTAACTACTAAAAGGGTTTTTTAAATTCCCATTATTTTGGCAAGAGTACCCCAGTTTCCTAGTCTATGATATTATAATACCTTGAAGGTAAGTACAAATATTATACAAATAGCTGATATCTATATTAATAACAAAAAATTTCTGTCATCTGTCCTGGCCATTCAGGGAACTCTGGTCTGGACTGGATCCTGGAGTTCTGCTTGGTCACTAGCAGAAGGGAAACTTTGAGGGCAACCCTGGCGCAGTCAGCCTTGAAGAAACGTGGTCTGAGTGCCCTCGCTGGTGGGTAGAGAATAAAAGGAAAGACGCAGAGGAGATGGCAGAAGACCGAAACCTAATTAAAAGAGTCCTAGTGCTAGGTCGGATAGGAAACCAAAAGCATGAGGGTGGCCTTCTGGAAGCCCAAGTTGTACCCTGGTGAAAGCAGAAAGTAGGAGGATGGAACCAGTGTCAACAATGTCAACCTGGGCATGGCACTCAGGCGTACAGATAATTGGGTCTCAGCTTCAATGCCATCCCTTCTGGGGAGGCCCTAATAACCAAGCTAGGTGTCCTTTCCCCCAGCTTCCCATACTTATCCCAGCTGTAGCTCTGTTGCTCTTATTAACTTGTTGATTTCTTATCTATACCTCCCACTGGATTGCCAGTTCCTTGGGGTTCAGTCCCATTTCTTGTTTATTCCCAGTACCTAACGCAATGCTTGGCACCCAGCACCTGCCCATAAGAGCGTGTCGTGTGAGTGAACGAATGCATGGATGAATGAATACAGGAAATCACAAAATTCCCAACTTTGACCCCTTTCTTTTAGTCCCAAATAGTGGCATTCCAAAGCTGAGGGCAGTAGGAGCAGTTCACCCTGGGAGCAGGTAATCAGAGAGTACTTTAAGCCAGCTAAAATACTATTTTTTATTATCACCACTTCCTGGCAGTCCTAACAATGTCAGTGATAACATACTACTTCCAGGGAAAGAAAAGGAAAGAGGGGAGAGGAGAGGAAAAGAAAAGAAACAAAATGAAACTAACCCAAACCACCATTGTGCCAAGTTTTAAACAATGGCTTGGTTACTACTGAGTTTTAACCATATGTGTATAAGCTTCAAATAAGCACCTTTTTATTATGTTTTTAAATAGTGGCCTGTATCCCTACGAGATCGTAAATCTTTGTTGTTTAGTTCCATGTCTTATTCACCTTTGTGTGGAAGTTAATTCAATTCAGAGTTGGGCATAGAGTCCAACTCTATAATTCCCAAACAAGCAGATGTAGCTATCCCTGCTTCTGTCCAGGATTAAGTTCATTACGATTCAGAATCATTCAAGCTCACTTCAGGTACAACCTGTGTCTCCAGTCGGATAGTATTTGAATGTTTCTGTGTTGCAACAGTAGATTCAGCATAAATGATGATAGCACAGTGGTCAAAGAAGCAAAACTTGAGTTTCCTCAATTCAATCATTCTCTGTGACTATTTGGAGTTTTTCATTTCTATTCAGAACTTAAAACAGTAAAATTTAAAAGAGTTTGAACTGCAAGGTATAGTATTTTTGTTTAGTAAGTACAAAGTACGTTCATACAGGAAATAGTTGACTGATTTTAAAGAATGACTTTAAAATTGAAGTTTACCTTTTAAGTATTAATTATTTGTTTTAAAACTCAAGAATGAATCAAGAAAATAAAACATTGTATCAGTGGTGTGATTTAGTAATTGTGTGACTTGTACTCTTATAGATGTTTTAGTTTTATTATAATTGACTCAATCTGATTTTTTAACTGACATAAGTCTATATACAAAGTTGAATAAAAGAAAAGTCTCACTGACTTCATTTCTTTAGTAACCGTTGTTATTATTTGTTGTCTCTATCAGTGATTAATAGTGAAAATAATTTTGTTGTATAGAGAAGGAAGGTGGTAAAAAATTGTTCACCCCAGGGCCAGCTATGATCTCAACTCACAAACTGCATTCTGATTTGTTGGTTGGTTGGTTGGCTGGTTTTGTTAAAGAAAAAATTATTCAATGACACTTGTCAAAGCACAGTAAGGCAGACTTTATTCAGGACTATCTTGGTAGGTGTAGAGACCACAGCAATGGGGTCTTGCAGTGGAGGAGAGAGATTGGGCTCTCCATATAGTATGGGCAAGTAGGAATTCACGACATGTAGTGGGGAGGGAATGGGGAGACAGAAAATTACTTGGAGGAAACATCAGGGTTAAGGGGGCGGTAGGGATTCCACCTAAACGAACCTATCAGGAGTCTTGCTGAAGACAGGTCTGGGTGACCATACATCACCTGGGGACCGGTGGGGGATGAGGGCCCTGATCAGATGTTGAAGGTAGGGAGTTCTTGTTAAATGCCTTAGCAAGATTCTTGCAAAAACTGGATTTTACAAGTATACAGGTGGGCTTGGGAGATATTTCAAGAGCCTGACTAATGTTTGATCAAGCAAACAATCTTTGTCATTTGGTTTAAACTCTTTCTCTTTCTTTTTCCTTCACTAGCTAGGAACTAAACATGCCAACTTTGAGGTTTAGTATTTCAAAGGGATTTGAAGTTTAGTGCTGTGAGATTACATGGTGCTGTGTGTTTTTAAGATACCCACAAATCACATCTACGCTTAGGCTTCCAACAACTAGTGGGACTCCATGCCAACTGGAACACATTATCATCAAGGTCAAGGATGAAAGCCCCCGTGATAGTCAAGCACAGCACATCCTGACCAACTTTCCCAGATCATTCAAGGAGGGTCACATACAGGAGCAGAGACACAAGGAAAAAAGCCACCGCCCCCACCCCTGTAGATTCAGTGTTTATGCAACAAGCTAAAATGAGGAGGGCCTTAGCATGCCCTCTCCCCTCACATGCCTGCATGTGTTAACAACCAAAAAGGAATGATTTTAAGATTTTTTTTTCCCTAGGAAGAGTTGTAACCATTCTTCATTCATTTGTTTATTCTCAATTGAACTCCAGCTATGTGGCAGGCACTGCGTGGATACAGTGATGAACAAAGCCTTTCTCTCACAATTTTGTAGTCTAGTGTGTGAGACAAACATCAGCTAAGCCATGACACTCGGTCGCCAATCGAGGAGAGTGCCCAAGGAGCGGTTGCCGTCTTAAAGATCACACAGCAGATCAAATGATACTGGGGACTGAGGGACAGCTCTCCCCAGCTGAGAAGGTCCTTCCCTTCCCAGGTGCTGAAGCAGTCGCTGGT
Organism: Lepilemur ruficaudatus; assembly: GCA_963574885.1. NCBI lineage: Eukaryota > Metazoa > Chordata > Mammalia > Primates > Lepilemuridae > Lepilemur > Lepilemur ruficaudatus. Next base: position 4,771 of record CAUYRT010015157.1, on the reverse strand, counting down.
TTTAACTAGGAGAGAGGTGAGCAGAGAGAGGGAGACCCAAGCAGAGGCTTATGGTGCAGGAGTGTATTGCCTGCTTCATGGCCAGAAGGAAGGGCTGTGAGGAGGGAGTCACAAAATGAGGCTCAAGAGAGAGGCAGAGGGCCATATGGGGCCTTGGTGGTCACGACAGGATGTTAGTCTTTATCCTAGGAGCAGCAGGAAGCCCCTGAAGTCTCCAAGATGGTGATACACTCAGACTAACATTTCAGTATGTCCACTGTGCTTCCAGGAAGGACGTTGATATGCTCAGATTGGCATTTCAATACCGCCCACTGTAGCAGTACTGTACAGACAGGATGTCGGGAGGAGAGTGATGGGGAGGCCGAGGGCTTGGAGATTTTCAGAGTTAAGGCAGGAAGAGGTAGAAAGCTGGCCTCTCCTTGAGCCTCTGGCATGTGGTTACAAAAGCAAGAGGTGAGATTTAAGGTTGCAGAATAGGATACTTATTACTTGTAGAATAGCTTTATCATTTTAATTGCCAAGACATTTCTCTAGTACCTACTATGCTAGGTACCACTGAAGATTAAAGAGAAGAGAAGAGAAAGGGGAAAAGGGAAAGATCAGGGTGATCAAGCCTCAAATCAGCAAGCAAAATATGATAGATCCACAGTTCTCTCCGAAAAGGAAAATGCGGTCTGAGATATTTAACAGATTCTCTATCAAGACTGTTTTCCATAAACAACAATATATTAATATGTGACCCCAGGGATAAAAGATAGTCAAGGTCTCGATGCCAGATGTGGGACTAGACTCGCCCAAGCAGGTTGCTGAGAGCCAAAGACCTAGAATCGGGAGGACGCTGGCTGGGCTATTGGAGTTTGCAGTGAGGGACCTGGTTGGTCTGCTCTGCTCTCCTAGTCAGTGGCTCAGCTGGGGGACAGAGTAGAGGCTGGCCTGGGGGCCATTCAGCCTTGCCCTCTCCCGCCTCTCTTTTCCTAGCCACTCCTTTCTGGCTCCTTCTTTCCACCTCTCCCAGTCGTCAAAGTACAAGCTGGCTGATCATTTTGAAATGAGGATACTAAAGACATAGAGGAAAGACAGATCACTTGACCCCTCCACAACCCCAAGAGACTATGCCACAGTAAAACTAGGTACTACTGAAGGTTAGTTTATGAATGAAAGAAAGAAAGAAAGAAAGAAAGAAAGAAAAGAAAAGGGAGGGGGAGCAGAAGGAAGTAGAGGAGTGGGGATGGGAGGAGGGAGGAAGGGAAATGGGAGGGAGGTGGCAGGTAAGGAGGGGAGGAAAAGAAAAACATACCTAAGCTCACATGACCAATCCAGTTACAGAGAAAGACAGATTCCAAGTCCATCACAGCGCAACGGGATACGTTCTCAGGTTGCCTGGTGAACCATTTAGAGGGTGCCAAGGATAAACACACTCACGATATCTCTCACTGTGCTTGGCCATGTGATAAAATGGAAATTTTATCTTTGCCTACCACTGGAAGCACTGCAAGTTAAATCAGAACCCTAACCACATCCTCCAGTGAGCCATTTCCTTTCCAGCCGCCTGACAGCCAGAATCTTCCCCAAATCAAACAAGCTTCCACAGTCCTTCACAGCTGTTTCTGAAAATATCCACTGAAACCACCTGCATCAACTGAAATAAAATATTTCCCTGCATTTTGATATTCTTTTGTTTGTTTTTTATTTTAGAATACCATTTCCCAACGGCCCCGGAGAAGAAAAGTCAAAATCAGCATCCTGAAATGGAGTACATGGAGGGGATTTTGTTGGCCACAGCCACGTGTGCCTTCTGGGATAATATCTGGCATTTCCAGGCTAAACATGATGAGCCCTTCATTGCGCGACATCCTGAAGCAGGTGTGTGATTGCTTGGGAAGATGGGGAGACCTGTGGTATGGAGCCAAAGAAAACGTCTTGCTGCTAAACCTTCCCATGCGCCACCCACACACCTAAGGTTAGTGCCACCTCCATCCTCCTGGCCATTCCCATTAGGCTAAGTTTCTAGTTTATCACTAAAAATATTTCTAGAATCAGAAATAGCAATATATTTAATGCTTTAAGTATTATAGCCAGTATACATTTTTTTAAATGTTCTTTTATTTTGGGTGCAGAATGCAAAATAGAGTTACGTATTTTGAATTAAATTCCTTGTTGATATATGCAGATAATTTAATATTTTTTCTTGACACCCATGCTTGGTTTACAGAGTCAATTGGGACATACAGATGAAATGTGAGCTTCATCTAGAGGGAATATATGACGTTTTCTATTTCAATGTTTTGGTTTTCAATACATGCTTTTATTTGTAATTGCTTTTACAGTAGAAAATTCATATATTTTTGAAGATAGTGATTAGGAAATCTTGATGTAACTTACTATAATTTATTTTAAACTCAGTTTTGCTATTAATTTTAACAGATTTTCTCAAAGAATCTTAAAGAGAAGGATCTTGGCCATTCATCTGGGGCTGCCAATCAAAAAGAAAAAACTACAGGAAATGAACAACTATATACAACAACAGAAGGTAACAACTGCATATTTTTGAAAAAGTTATTTGACAGAATACTTATTTAAAATCATGTGCACTGATGTATTGTAATAGCCAAAGAAAATCACCTAGTGAATGCATCCTAGAAAAGGAAAGAGACGTGAAATGATGATAGGTCGTATGTTCTTTAGGTGTCAGCCACAGACACAACTGAGAGTGCCACAAAAGGAGCTCAGTTTTTTTTTCCATTTCAAGATAGTCTGAGACCTGAGGAAAAGAGCAAAAAAAAGGAATGAAGAATGGGGAAGGCAGAGACTACAGGGAATACATAAAGGGAAAAGGAGCAGGTGTATATAATGCAGCGTGGTCAAATAAAATGATTTCTTAGTAAAAGGTAGAGCAAGGCATTAGAAAGGTGGGAAGAATATAATGTGAGATTCCAGAACAAAAATGTATCAGAGATGTAGAGCAAAATTTATTCGTTCTTCCTGTGTTCCTCACTATTGGGAAGGCACGAAGGATTGAGGTCCCTGATCATGTAGAGTTATGTTTCATCTACCATAGAGAAATTGAAGCATGTTTGGTCAGCCACACATATATATAATTTAATGTCATATAAAACAGTGTTACTTTATTGAATAGTATCATATACTTCAAAATAAGGGAACTGGAAAGAAGAGAGTAGGGTTAGTTATTGAGAGATCTGGGAAGCTATAGCCTGATAAAAAGTCCATTAGAAACTTTGTGATTTGTAATTTCAGTTTGGAGGATGTGATAGGGAGGAAGCTGAGGCTAGATTCCAAAAGGGTAAGTTCAAGCAAGGGAATGTGGATGCACATTCAGTAGAGACCAGAGCTTTTCAAACTTTATGAAATCTCCTGGAGACCTTGTTAAAAATGCACATGGAGATTCTGCAGGTCGGTAATTCTGCATTTCTAATACATTCTCAAGTGATGCTGATGCTGCTGGTCCTTGAACCTCCATGAGTAGCAAGGGTATGGACTTTCTTGTACAGAAGCCTGGAAGAAGAGCCTGGGAGAACAGTTCTACCATAACAGGATCAATAGAAAATATTATTTTGCTCTTATTTCTGAGCATGTTTTTAGCTGCAGGGGAAGAACAAATAGATAAAGAAATCAAAATTATATCTGTAAGATCTTGCTAAATAAAGAGGAAAGAAGTGGAGGAAATAATCCATAGGAAGAACGGAGACCGCACATCTACAGATTACTTTTGCAAAGGAAGAAGTATTCAGAGTAGGGAAAGAGAGAGGAAAGAAAGAAGTTAGCTGGTTCTACTGCCAGACCACCCTGAATGTGTCTGATCTCAGAAGCTAAGCAAGGTTGGGCCTGGTTAGTACTTGGATGGGAGAAGTTAGCTGGATAATTTTACACTTTATGATGAGGAAACATGAGAGAACTCATGCTATATGGGTTCAGGAAATTTATATTCACACATAAGGAGAGATTATTGCTGCCCCAGAGATTACTGGAAGCCTGAGGGAGTGCTGGGATTGGGGTAAACCACAGTGACTCATTTCTCCTCTCCATAAGTGCCAGGCATCAGAGATATATGTTGTGTTGATGTTAGTTAATCAAATGAGATTAATTTGAATATACAGACATTAGCAGGCTTTTTTTCTTTTTTTTTTTTTTTTTGAGACAGAGTCTAACTTTGTTGCCTGGGCTACAGTGAGTGCCATGTTAGCCTAGCTCACAGTAACCTCAAACTCCTGGGCTCAAACAATCCTCCTGCCTCAGCCTCCTGTGTAGCTAGGACCACAGGTGTTCCTCCCACACCCAGCAAATTTTTTGTTTCTATTTTTTGTTTCCTTGCTAATTTTTTCTATTTTTTTTTTTTTAAGTAGATACAGGGTTATACTCTTGCTCAGGCTAAACTCCTGGCCTGAAGCCATCCTCCTGCCTTGGCCTCCCAGAGTGCTAGGATTACAGGCGTGATCCACCACACCTGGCTGACTGTTTTCTTAAGAAAGACAATTTTTATTTTTTTATTTTTTATTTTTTCATCATCTTTGTAATCCCAAGTGCACCTTTGATGTTGTTTTTAATTTTAAAAATAAACAATTTATTCTTTTTTGTTATATTTTCTTTTTTTTTATAATGATTTTTTTTATTGCAGCATATTATGGGGGTACAAATGTTAAGGTTACGTACATTGCCCTTGCCCCCCTCCCCCCTCCAGTCAGAGCCTCAAGCCTGACCATCCCCCAGATGGTGCACATCGCATTCATTATGTATGTATATACCCATCCCCTCC
>CAUYRT010015155.1:0-14896 GCA_963574885.1 Lepilemur ruficaudatus | reverse complement strand
TAGAGTGCCGTGGCATCAGCCTAGCTCACAGCAACCTCAAACTCCTGGGCTGAAGCGATCCTTCTGCCTCAGCCTCCCGAGTAGCTGGGACTACAGGCATGCGCCACCATGCCCAGCTAATTTTTATATATGTATATTTTTAGTTGTCCAGATAATTTCTTTCTATTTTTAGTAGATATGGGGTCTTGCTCTTGCTCAGGCTGGTCTCGAACTCCGGATCTTGAGCGATCCTCCCGCCTCAGCCTCCCACAGTGCTAGGATTACAGGTGTGAGCCACCGTGCCCAGCCAAGAAAAGCACACTTTTAAGAGTTTTTAGTTTTATAGAAAATTCCATCCTAAAACTCATATAGAATCTCAAGGGACATTGAATAGTCAAAACAATCTTGAAAAAGAAGAACAAAGTTATAGACCTCATACTTTCTGATAAAGAAACTTTTAAAAAAGCTACAGTAATTAAAACAGTGTGATACTGGAATAAAGACAGACATATAGACCAACAGCATAAAACAGAGCCCGGAAAATAAACCCTCCCATATATGATCAAATGATTTTGGGGAAGGGTGCCAAGTGCATTCAATGGAGAAAGGACAGTCCTTTCAACATGATGCTGGGAAAGCTGGATATCCACATGCAAAAGAATGTAGTTAAACCCTTACCTTCTACCATATGCAACAACTGACTCAAAGACCTAAAATAATTAGATCAAAGACCTCAACATAAGAGCATAAAACTTTTAGAAGAAAACACAGGGGAAAAGCTTCATGACATTGGATTTGGCAGTGATTCTTTGAATATGACACCAAAAGCACAGGCAGCAAAAGTAAAAATAGATAAATCGGGCTACATCAAAATTTAAAACTATTCATTAAAGGACACAACAGAGTAAAAAGGCAACCCATAAAATGGGAGAAAATATTTTCAAATCACATAACTGGTAAGTGGTTAATATCCAGATTATAGAAAGAATTCCTAGAGCTCAACAGCAGCAACTCAAACCACCGAATTAAAAAATGGGCAAAGATCCACCTGGTCTTCAAGTGCTAAAAAAAAAGAGAGGAAATAAAGGAAAGGATGGAAAGAAAGGAAGAAAGAAAGAAAGAAACGGGCAAAGGACTTGAATACACATTTATGTATTCAATGGCCAGTGGGAGCTGCTTTACACTGGCTCCTGTGTTCTTTGTTTTTTTTTTTTCTTTTTTTGGTTTTTTTTGTTTGTTTGTTTGCTTTTTTGAGACCGAGTCTCACTCTGTCACCCCAACTAGAGTGCCGGGGCATCATCATAGCTCACTGCAACCTCAAACTCCTGGGCTCAAGCGATCCTCCTGCCTCAGCCTCCTAAGTAGGTGGGACTACAGGTGCTTGCCACCACGCTTGGCTAATTTTTTTCTATCTTTAGTACAGAAAGGCTCACTCATGCTTAGGCTGGTTTTGAACTCTTGAGCTCAAGTGATCCTCCTGCTTCAGTCTCCCAGAGTGCTAGGATTACAGGTGTGAGCCATCATGCCCGGCCTCCAGTGTTCTTTTGACATTTTCCCATCTATATTAATTTCCTATGGCTACTGTAACAAAGTACCACAAAATTGGTGGCTTAAAACAACAGCGATTCTCATAGTTCTAGAGGCCAGAAGTCTAAACTCAGTTTTATTAGGCCAAAATCAAGGTGTGTGCAGGACCATGCTGTCTCTGGAGGCTCTAGGGGAGATCTGTTCCTTGGCTCTTCCAGATTCTGGTGGCTGCTGGCATTCCTTGATTTGTGGCCACACCACTCCAATCTCTGTCTCCTGCCTTCTCTTCTTCTGTGTAATATCTCTGCCTCTCTCTTACAAGAACACTTGTGATTGCATTTAGAGTCCACTTGGATAATCCAGAATAATCTCCCCATATCATGATCCTTAATTGTAGCTGCAAAGATCGTTTTTCCACATAAGATAACATTTACAGGTTGCAGATATTAGAACTTGACATCTCCTGGGGCCATTCTTCAATTTCCAACATCATTATTCTTTGAGTATTTCCTTTCTTTCTGAACCAGTAAGATTTTCCACTGTCCCAGTCATGCAATCAGCCATTTCTCTAAGACGCTTTGGTTTCTTTTTCTTTTTCTTTTTCTTCTTCTTCTTTTTTTTTTTTTTTTTTTGAGACAGAGCCTCACTCTCTTGCCTGGGCTAGAGTGCCTTGGCGTCAGCCTAGCTCACAGTAACCTCAAACTCCTGGGCTCAAGCGATCCTCCTGCCTCAGCCTCCCGGGTAGCTGGGACTACAGGCACGTGCCACCGTGCCCAGCTAATTTTTTTCCATTTTTAGTTGTTTGGCTGATTTCTTTCTATTTATAGTAGAGATGGGGTCTCACTCTTGCTCAGACTGGTCTCGAACTCCTGAGCTCAAGCAATCCTCCTGCCTCGGCCTCCCAGAGTGCTAGGATTACATGCGTGAGCCACTGCACCTGGCCGCTTTGGTTTCTTTTTAGTGAAGAATGATATTTGGGAGTCAAGATGTAGGTGATAGGTATGCTCTTTGCAATTGGTGTGTCATTCTTGCAGTTCCCTTCAATAGGGCTAGGAAACAGGCCATCAGCTAGAAAACATATGTTTGGATACACATACACACCATCATACATATGATGTGCATTCTGAAGTGTTGAAGTGGAGTTGGCTCATCTGGGCTTGAGAACGCTGATTGTTAAACATTCAGGAATTCTGTGAGTGGCTGTTAAATGGATATTAGCTCAAATCAGCCATACTATGAGTATTTATACTGTGGAAATCAGCAGATGCTACAAATCAGAGGTTTTTTAAAAAATCAGAAAGCCACTTTACCAGCACACCACGACATATCTCACACACACACACTCACACCCTACCCTTCTTTTTCTCTCTTTATATGTAATATAATATCCATAGACACAACATACACACCCCCCAGAGTCTTATACCTCTACTTCTGGCCCAACATCACAGAGTTTGTTCTAGTTTTTCCCCTTTCCATATTTGTCTTCTTCAAAAGTAAAAAACTGGCTCTCATTATTCTCGATATATCTATTTATTTGCTCAATCTCCTTATCATGTGGGCCATCTCCTTGGCCCTCCCCACTGACCCTGACCTCAAGTTGCCTCCTTTGCCCTGATTCTATCATTCCTGACCATGAGAGCTGTTTATTTGGCCCTGGACCTACTAGTCCTGACCTTGTAAGCCCCTCCCTCAGCCCCAGTCCTATCAGTCCAGACCACCAGTATTGTCTTCTTGGCCTGGGCTCCACCAACCCTAAACTCACTAGACAAATTTTGGGTCCTAGGCCTACTCATTTCCTTGTCTACTCTTCCCATTAAAGATGCCCCTTTCCGGCTGGGTGTGGTGGCTCATGCCTGTAATCCTAGCACTCTGGGAGGCCAAGGCGGGAGGCTCCCTTGAGCTCAGGAGTTCGAGACCAACCTGAGTAAGAGCGAGACCCCATCTCTACTAAAATTAGAAAAAATTAGCCAGGTGCAGTGGCATGCGCCTGTAGTCCCAGCTACTCAGGAGTCTGAGGCAGGAGGATTGCTTAAGCCCAGGAGTTTGAGGTTGCTGTGAGCTAGGTTGATGCCATGGTACTCTAGCCCAGTGACAGAACAAGACTCTTTTCTCAAAAAAAAAAAAAAAAAAAGATTCCTCTTTCCTTATTGCTTTTAAGTTCATGGTGTTAAGTGGTCAGTTTGATTCCTTCATATGGACCAGTTAAAGATAAGGTTGCCAGATAAAATAAAGGTTGCCCAGACAAATTTGAATCTGGGTTATACTTACAGTAAAAAAATTATTGGTTGTTGATCTGAACTGCAAACTTAACTGGATGTCCTGTATTTTTATTTGCTAAATCTGACAATCCTAGTTCAAAGAAAACTACAATAAGTTTCCTTTAATCCTTGTAAGCAGTCCCTGGGTCATCTGAAACACTATAACTCAAGTCCATAATTCAATACTTCCTTGCACAGACTGGGCTCCTAATTGTTCCTGTACCAAGACCTCACATCTCTGCTTGAAAGGTACAGGGCCTGGCCCTCTCCCGTCCCACTGTCTGTGCCGCACCATTTGTCCACCCTTGGCCAGTACACACTGTTTTTGCTCCCATCCAAACAACTGTGAGAGTTGTAGACAGCAGCACACAGTTTAGGACACAATTAGAAAGTTTGGCTTTCTAATTAGTTCATGTATTTTTATCTTGGAATATTCATAAGAGATGAGGCAGCTTCATCAATCCTCCAGGAAGCTTTACCTCATTAAGTGCCGGTATCTGCACAGCACAGCATTCTTTTCATTCCTCTACCATTGTTCTTGCCTTCTTATATTGAAAACCATCTGTTGGATATGTTTTGTTGTAGAATTATCTCCAGGGTAGAATGTCAAGGTTAAAAAAAAAAATAAAACAAGGAGAACTAAAGAGAGAATAAAGCTATCATATACACAGTACCTTATACTAATACATAAGTCATATAAAAATTGTTCTTGTATATGAGTATAATATCTCTGAAAGGTTGTAAAATAGACTGTTTTCAGTGGTTTCTTTCAAGGAGAGAAACTATGAGACCAAGGGATAGGAATGGGAAGGAGACATTTTTACTATATATTCTTTTGTACAGCTGTTTTTAAACCAAGTACATATTTTAATTATTAAAGAATATTTAATTTTTTAAAGAAGAAATTATCTGTTTCTGTGTGTTTCTCCTTCACTAGACAGCAAGATGCTGCTTGAGGTCATGGACCATGTCTGTTTCAATTGGTATTCCAAGAGTCCAGCACTGTGTCCAGGTCAGAGTCATAATCTGAATGTTTGTTTTCTCTCTCCCCCCCCACTTTCTCCCCACTGATTTATTTTCATTGCTATTACAGGTAGTATTCAAGTTAAATTAAAATTTATTAAATTATTTAATGTTGTGCATAAGTTAATGAATAATAAAAATAAATAATTTCAAATTTAATTATTACTTAAATTAATTTAAATAAAAATAATTAAAATAATAAAACCTGTGAAAGTATTGGAATTTTAAAGAATTATTTCTATTGAGGTATAATTCACATACAATGAAATACCCATTTAAGTGTACAGTTTGATGAATTTTGACAAATGTATATAGCCATGTAGTCATGACTATAATTCAGATACAGAACATTTCTTTCACCCCAAAAGGTTCCGTTTGCCCCTTCTCAATCAATTTCTACCCCACCCTCACCCATGGCCACTGGCAACCATTTAATAATCATATTTTCATTTATTAATGAATTTTAAATATATTTAATTATATAAATTTAATTCATGAACAGAATATTTTATTACTAAACCAAAAAAGCAAAGAACTGCCTACAAAAAAAGAGCATAGTTTGACCATATTCTTGTTCTAATCCATTTTTTTCTGACTTTCTCTTTACTATTAGAGAATACATTTGTCACGTAGCATAAGAAAGGAAAGTGGAGAGGCTGCCTTGTTTGCAACAATAATAGCAGCTGCTATTTATTAAGCAATTATTATGTATCAGGCACCATATTAGCGCTTTACATGAATCCATTTTCTCATTTTATCCTCACAACAGCCTTGAAAGGTAGGTACTTATTATCGTCATTTTACATGTAACTCAGAAACACCCCTGACCTCACCTATGGTTAACACAATGTTCTAAGTCTCCAAGCTCTGAACAACCCACCACATCCTCAAGTAGCAGTAAAGGCAAGCTTTCAACCAGGTCCCCTTTCCAATTCTCAGAAATAATTGGAACTCCCACTGTCACTCTGCTGCTCAAGGATTCTTGACCTTGTCAATGTCTGTGCTGCCCTCTCCTACACCGCTGAACTTTGCATCTGTGGCCCACTGTTGGCCCAACCTTCATGGGGCTGATCTGGACTCCTCCTCTCTCTCCAGTGTATCTCAGAAGCTCACAAAGATCCTCAAACGTTCCTAGGGTTCAAAGTCTGTTCTCCCAGAAACAGAAGTCCTCTAGGGGGCAGTGTGAATTAACTCCTTGGGTCAACCTAACAAGGTACCTCTGTCCTGGTTAAAATTCTATCACACATAAAGATGAACCCTGAGGCTCAGAGAAGTTAAAAAACAAACTTGGTCAAGACCGCTAGCTAGACAGCAGCAGGACTAGGATTCAACTCTGACTGACTGACTCCAGAAAGACTTCTTTTCTTTCTGTTGGACTATCTTCCTGACCATTTCTTAGACCGAAGGGAAAAGGACACAGCCAGTAAAGGGGAATTTAAAAATTCTGTGCGGAACACCTACTCTGTGCCAGGCACTAATCTATGAAGCAAACAAAAAAGAAAAGATGCCACTCGGGAGAAACAGTGTTCTTTGGGGAAAAACAGGTCTAAGTTAAAGCAGAGAAGTGTTTGAGAATATAGGGGATTTTGTCGATGACAGACCATGAGTTCTGTGCATTATAACCCATTCAGTCGCGTAGGCATTCAGCAAATATTCATGTTTATGACAGCCTGGCACTGTGCCAGACACTGAAAAAATAAAGTGGAGAACAAACGGACATGAACACCGCCTGCAAGTTTACAGTCTAGCAGAGGACGAAACAAACAAATGAATACTTAAATGTATAATTACAGATTTTGGTAAGTGCAATGAAGGAAAAAAGAACAGGATGCTAGAAGAGAAAGAATCAAGAGACCTACTGTAAGAGAAGAACCCTGAAGATTAAGAAGAAACAAGTGAAAAATGTTCCAGATAGAGGGAAGAGCAAGTACAGAGGCCCTGAAGTGAGAAGAAGTTTAGGGTTTGAGAGGCTGAAGAAAGGCCAGTGTAACTGTGGGCCACTCTGCCACGACTGGATGGTACTATCCCTTAATTCCATTTAGTACATACAGGAGGGAGTTCCTAGAAGAGGTGACAAGTTGAGCAAACACAATAGCAGGAGAATTATGTATATTGGGGGGTAGGGTAGCAATATGTTTGGGGAACTAGCTAAGAACTCTGGTGCTCTTAGGAATAGCAGATAATAATGATAGGTGGCTGGATTTAAAAGGCAGGCTGAAGATTTTGATTCTATTTGAAGCAAAAAGGGGTTGAACAGTTTTAAACAATGGAGTTAAACTTAGGAAGGTGAATCTGAGGGAGTAAGAGAATGAACTAGAAGCAGGGATACCCATTGGGAAACTCTTGTAGTAGTACAAGCAAGAGCAAAGTGGGACTTGTCTAAAGATGGTGGCCCTAGGAAGGAATTGCCCCTCCCTTAAATCCAAAAAATATAGAATCCCCCAAAAGGCAGAGCGAAGAAGTGTTCTCCAGTAGAAAACTCGGGCAGGAGTGGAAAGGCTGAAAGAGCGTCTGTGAGATTTTTGAATTTCCATCTCCTTTGGGGGTTCTCTTCCTTTGGGCCCCTTGACCCTTCATCAAAACACAGCAACAAAGCCTCCCAGAAGGGAACACCAAGCTCCTGGGAAAGAATCAGAATGCTCTTGGGGTCCCAGTGTGGTGACGGCATTACGTTCAAAGGAGAGACCCTGGGACAGAGTGGCGATAGGAGTGGGAGACAGTAATTCCAAATGAGGTTCTGGAGCCTATACACTCCTCCCTCACCTGGTAGCTACTCTCACCCTTCAATTCTTCTCATACCATCATGCCATGTTTTCTATCTCTTCTCATTCCTCAGTCATGGATAAGTAGAAATTGGTAAGAGAAAAGATGAAAGAGAATTTCCTGAGGACAAATTATAGGATGTGGAATCTAACATGAATAGATTTGGGGTAAGAGAAAGAGAATAGAAAATAACTATGAGAGAAGCCTGAGTGTTGGAACGATGGTGATTTAAAATTATATCACTCCCTTTACACCGATTCCACCCTCCTTAAGCAAACTTCTGGTGCTGATTTTGTTTCCCAAGCCGGCTTCTCTATAGGGATGCCATTATATTTCCAAGGGCAAATTAGTAAATTGGGCTTTTGTGTCTTAATTGCCACCCAGGTGAAATGATAGAATCAAATTCTTGAACTTGCAAATCAGAAATTCTAGCCTAGGTCAGGCAGTGGCTCGTGCCTGTAATCCTAGCACTTTGGGAGGCTGAAGCAGGAGGATTGCTTGAGGCCAGGCCTTCAAAACCAGCCTGAGGAAAAGCAAGACCCCACAAAAAAATGAGCTGGGCATGGTGGTGTGCACCTGTAGTCCCAACTACTCAGGAGGCTAAGGCAGGAGGGTCACTTGAGCCCAGGAGTTTGAAGTTACAGTGAGCTATGATGATGCCACTGCACTCTAGCCAGGGCGACAGAGCAAGACTCTGTCACACACACACACACACACACCACACACACACACACAAAGAAAGAAAGAAAGAAAAAGAAAAAGAAAAGAAATTCTAGGCTAATCAGCTTCTTGAATGATCCACAATATGGGTCTGTCCTCTGATCATTTGTTCGTTCATAGAGAATAAGCTTGTGAAAATAGGTGGTTTCCACAGTCAGTAGGTGTGGAGAATCTACGATAAAGAAAACTAATGTTATCCTCTGAAACAGAACCCTGTAAAAGTAATGGTAATAACATTTATCGAGAGCATACTATGTGTCTGGCCCTGTTCTGGGCACTTTAGATGCATCTCATTAGAACTCACAACATTCCTATGAGATACATGCTCTTATGATGCCCATCTTAAGATGAGAAGCCTGAGACTCAAAGAAATTAAATGATCTAAAGGCATGCAACTAATAAGCAGTTGGAAGTGGGGTCCAAACTCAACCAACTTGAATCCAGAATCCTCCGTTTTTTACCTATATTGAGAAAAAAATTACCATGACCATAGTAGGCATCCACAATTTTAAAAATCTGAATAGATGAAGCATTCCAAATTTAACCACCCTAACTCATCACTTGTAAATGTCTCAGTGATGATACATGGAGAAATACCCAGGTTCCATCAAGGGGAACTGGGAGTGTCCATAGAACTGGAATATGACTAAAGATAGTTGCAGTTAAATTACCTGTATTAAAAAAAAAAGAATACAAAACTCAGGATTTATTTTATTCATGATGTATTTTGTGTTTTCAGCCCTTAGGATGCTGCCAGAAACACAGTAGACTGTCAATGAGTATTTGTTGAACAAATGAATGAATGTCACTCCACACTGTCCTGCAAGCTTCTTGCCTGTATCTAGTATGTATTCTTTCCTCTCTCACTCTGAAACAACTCTAACAAAGTTTTTACTTCTCCTCAAAAGCCCAACATTTCCTCTCTCCCCACCTCAGGTGATGACTTTATCTCATACTTTGTGGAGAAAAAAGCAGCACTCAGACAATGACTCCCGAATTTCCGTGACCAAACTTACAAGCGTACCTGCATCTGTACCCATACTGTCCAGATTCCCTCCTGTTGAAATATTAATAAAAATGTGCCTGGAATTTCTATCCTAGACCAATGAGGGAAAAATGCAAGTTCCCCAACACATAAGAGAAACATTGTGCTAGCCTGGAATGCTCAACAAAATCGTTACAAATAGATTAAGTAGTACAAAGATAACGACTAGGCCCTGGAAAGATGCCCGGCACTTTCTTAAAGCCTTGAAATGGCAGGCACAGGTGGGCTCTGACTGCTTTAGAACTGCTTTGATTGTCCTGTAATGCCCTTTAGCTAATTGTAATACTAAAATCCCCACTTGTGGAAAATTGTAACATCATTAAGGTAACATAATGTTATTAACATAACATGACAGCCTATGATGATGGTACTGGGAGGGCACGATTTGTTTCACTGTGAACAAGCAAAAATACAATGTAAAAATTTTGCATTACTCATTGGGAAGAAATTTAAGGCAACACCACAGGGTGGGCAGATGTGGATTTTGCATACAAGAAGCTTCTTGTGGAAAAAATTCCCGTGCCTGCTGTGGGAGAGCAAGCGCCCTTGTAAGTAACCTCTAATAAACTCACCTCATCAAGTTGGTCTTGTCTGAATCATTCTTTGGTCTCTCAGTTCCCTCTAAATTTGGGGCGGGGTGGGGGGCGGCGGAAGTTTTTCTACACTGTCCCGAGATTTTCCCGAAACAACCAAATCCCCTTTTGTATTTTGGATGCCATCTCCTTTTGCCTTCTTGAGGGCTTTTCTCTTGTGGTCTCCCACCCCATTTTTTGCATTATATTTTTACCCGTTTTCCTTATCATCTCCATACACATACAACCACACTCTAGAAAATCCTATCTTTATTTTCTGTGTGCATGTGTGTGTGTATAGTGTCAAAATCCTGTCTTTAAAAATTCCTTTCAACACCTCGTATCCCCTTATGGCACAGTTTAATTCTCTTCTTTCACAGAAAAACTTCTCAAAGGGGTTAACTGCCCCCCCTTTTAACGTCATTCCTTCACATTAATTGTTCAATCTTCTCCCATCAAGATTCTATACGAGAGATCCCCAGATATCTCTCTAGTTGAGGTTACCAACACCACCCATGATGTTACATCAAGTGATCCCTTTTGTATCCTCCTCTTACCCAAACTCTTGTCAGCAGTGCACATACCTGATCATTTTCTTCTTCCTGCCACTTTCTTTTTGTGTCCTGAGGAATACCACACTCTTCCTGGTTTTCCCTCTACCTCTTTGGTGGAATCTTCTCAACATTCTTTGCTGGCTGGATCCTACTTCTCTGACATCTCAATGTTGGAGTGATCCTGGACCCTCTTTCTGTTTTCTGTTTTGAAGTTGCAAACTGTTGGCTCATCAACCGTACTGAACTCACAGGAGGGCATTATTTGGCCTATAGTTCTAAAAATAGGGACTTTTGTTAAAAAAGAAAAGAAAACCCAAACATGCATTTCCAATTTCTCTTGGAGAATTATAACATCTAGCAAAATGGGATCTGTATTCTCACATGGCAATAATTTTCTGGAGCTGAGTACCTGCTACCTGGATCATTTTCTTAATCAGTTTGCTCCTTCTGAACACATTATACCAGCCTGCTTCACTCATTTAGGTTACCTGACTAAGGCATGCAGGAATGTGAGTTTGTGGATCCTTGATGTACACTTTCCCCAGTTGATCTCATCCAGTCACATTTGAACATCATAAGCTTTTAAAGTTTCTTCTTTTGTTTAACAAATAATGAGTGTCCATAATATGCTAAGAACTACGGTACCAGACATTAGGGATATAGCAGTGAATAAAGCAAGTTACCCTACTTCCAAAGAACTTGCCTTTTATCAAGGGGAGACACACAAAAAAAGTGATCATGTAAGGCCAGGACAAAAATGAAAAGAGAGCAAGAGGATAGAGAAGGCTCTTTTAGATAGGGTCACCAGTCAATGCCTCTCTGAGGTGGTACTTGAACCTGAACGGAATGAAAAAAGGAAGAGTTCCCCAGGCAGAGGGAACAGTAGGCACAAAGTCATGGGGCTTGTTTGTCTTGTTTGAGAATGGCAAGGCCAATGTGGCTGGAGCCCAGTGAGTGAGTTGAAGTGCTGAGAAGGAAGTTTAGAAAGGTAGCAGGGGCCAATACAGGTAGGACTTTTTGGGCTCTGGTCAAGAATTTCTCATCTTATTCCAGGAGAGATGGGAAGTCACTGTGATGTTTTGAGCAGGGGGAAGTGAAGCAATCTAAATTATTTTTTAAAAGGATTAATGTGGCATTGTGTGGACAATTGACTTCAGGAGGGTCAGAATAAACAAAGCTAGTCCACTAAAAAGATTATCCCTTAAGTTCAAATGGGAGGTATTTGTGAAGGGAACTAGGATGGTAGAGGTGCAGGAAGTGGGAAAGGGTTGGCTTTGGAAATACACTTTCAATCAAGAGCTTGGATTGGATATGGAATGTGAGAAAGAATAGAGTTGCAAACAACTCCAAAGTCTTTCACTTAAGCAACTGAATGAATAGAGGTGTGCTCTCCTGGAAGAGGAACGGTTTGGACATGTTTTGTGTGATATGCCCGCTAGATATCACAAGGAGATAGTTAGCAGGCAGAGTCTGAACCACAGGGCAGTGGTGATAGTTAAACAGGCTCACTCTTATTAAATTTGTAGGGTCTGGGAGTAAGAGCACAACTGGAGGCTCACATATAATATGTCTAAATATTGAGAAGTTATAACCAAGATAACAATATTATTTCTCCTTGAGAAAAATACCTTTACAACAATAAAATTTTTAAAACATTGTAAAGCTGTAATTTTTATGAGTGAATGTTTGAAAATATCAAAGATGACTGAATTTAATTATTATCATGCATGTCTGGGTGTTTTATCGATGGGCCAGGAATGTTTAGACAAATTACAAAGTACACATATTAATATAATTAATACATTATATTTTTTCATACAAGTAATTTTTCCTTGATTTTTGTGTACAAACAATGTAAAGAGAATATTACAGTCTTGATGTCCTCAGGCGTCTATTAAGGGCATCTATAAAATCCCTTTTAATTGATTCTAATATCAACTGATTTTCCTCTGATCATTCCAGAGGTTCTGACTTGTCTTGTTTTAAAGGCTGAGTTTTTAAAGAAAATTTTGGGGCCCAATTTCTGTAATATCCTACCAGCCCCAGAAATCCTCTTAGTTATTTCTTAGTTTTGGGGGTAGGAAAGGCAATATCCTTTTTTTCCTATTTGGATTAATGAAAAGGCCTTTCTTTGATGTTAAGTGACTTAAATATTTTACCTGTTTTTCACAAAACTGAAGTATTTCCATCGAGACCTTGTGTCTCTTTGAAGCTAATCATTGTAACAAGTGAATCCCATCTTATAGAGGCTTGCTTATCTTCTGAAAGAGAAGTAAATCATCCATGTATTTATTATATTAAAGTGGATTTTTTAAAAGTCTCAATACTTGTCAGAAATAAGTTGGACTCTCAGTATATCCCTGAAGCATAACCATCCATGTGTATTGTCTGTCTTCCTAAGTGCAAGTGAAGAGAAACTGACTGTCTCTATAAAAAGGAGTGCTAAAGAAAGCACTATATAAATCCGTCACCGTAAAGAATTCACCTTCATTTGGGAGAGCAGCCAACAACATATGGGGGTTTGGCACTTCTGGATGTCAAGGAATGGCTATATTATTGATTTCTCTTAGATTCTGTACAAATTTTCATCCTCGATTTTTTGGCTTTTTCATGGGGAGAATTGGAGTGTTACATGGATTTATATAAAGAATAATCAAGCCTCTTTTTATATAATCTAAAATTATAGGTCTTGTTCCCTCCAAAGCCTCAGTCCTTAGAGGGTATTGCTTAAATTTCATAAGAGGCTTTGATGGGTCTATTTGAATTTTAATTGGGGCAGCAGAGGTAATTTTTCCAATATCAGTAGATGACTTTGACTATAATTGATCAGGTACTGCTTTTAGCAGTTCCTATAATTCTTCCTTACTCACTAATTCAGTATCCTCTCAGGCAACATGCAATGCAATTTGTAAATTAGAAGGGTCAAGTTCAAAATTTTCTGTATCCAATATTTTTAAATTTTCTGTCTTTTAATTCTAAAAACATTTCTCCCTTTTGGGAAAAGGAAATGTGAGTATTGTATAATTCTAAAATTTCTCTCCATCAGATGGGTGGGAGTTGATGGAACCAAGAGGAAAACATGAATCCCTTGTAGGGGATCTAGTTGAAAAGCCACAGGCTGAGATTTATGTGCTGATACAGGACTATCAGTGACATCCACCATTTGAATTGTTTGTTTACTCTGAGGAATAAGACTTTGTAATAAGGTGGGATTTATTATGGATAACATAGCTGTATCAGCAAGAGCTCGTGTGTGTCCTCCATTTAAAATAATTTCTATTTTTCCCAGAGAGTTAGTAAGGAGGAAAGGAAATGTACCTTTAAGTTCCTCGGAGTATCCCTATTCTTTTTCCTTTTTCTTTGTCTGTTGATTTTTCTTCCATTTTAGTTTTCTACAATTCATTTTATTTATTTATTTTTTATTTTTATTTTTTGGGACAGAGTCTCACTCTGTTGCCCGGGCTAGAGTGCCATGACGTCAGCCTAGCTCACAGCAACCTCAAACTCCTGGGCTCAAGTGATCCTTCTGCCTCAGCCTCCCAAGTAGCTGGGACTACAGGCATGTGCCACCATGCCCGGCTAATTTTTTCTATATATATAATTCATTTTAAAGTGACCAAGTTTCTTGTGGTAATAGCAAAGTGGAAGGTCAGGTTTATTTTGGGGTTTATAAGGGAAGATTGGATAGATAGTTATCTTAACTGTAAAATCATAACCTTATTAGCCCTACTAATTGGTTTGGTCTCTCTCTCTCTCTCTCAAAATAGAGATGGAGTCTCATTCTCTCACCCAGGCTGGAGTACAATGGTGTGGTCATAGCTCACTGCAGCCTTAAACTCCTAGGTTCAAGCAATCCTCCCACCTCAGCCCAAGTAGCTGGGACTACAGGTACACACCACCACACCCAACTAATCCTTTTTATTTTCTTCTTAGAGATGGGTCTCACTGTGTTGGCCAGGCTGGTCTCAAACTCCTGGCCTCAAGCAATTTTCCCATTTCAGCTTCCTGAGTAGCTGGGATTACAGGGTTGAGCCACTACACACAGTTTCTCTTTCTTTCTTCTTCTTCTTCTTTTTTTTTTTTTTAAGACAGAGTCTCACTCTGTTGCCTGGGCTAGAGTGAGTGCCATGGCATCAGCCTAGCTCACAGCAACATCACACTCCTGGGCTCAAGCAATCCTTCTGCCTCAGCCTCCCGAGTAGCTGGGACTACAGGCATGCGCCACCATGCCCGACTAATTTTTTTATAAATGTATTTATTTTAGTTGGCCAATTAATTTCTATTTTTTTTTTTAGTAGAGACGGGGTCTCACTCTTGCTCAGGCTGGTTTCGAACTCCTGACCTTGAGCCATCCACCTGCCTCGGCCTCCCAGAGTGCTAGGATTACAGGCGTGAGCCACTGCGCCCGGCCTCTTTCTTCTTTAGTTAAGGTATAAGGTAACTGATTGGCAA
>CAUYRT010015152.1:0-11438 GCA_963574885.1 Lepilemur ruficaudatus | reverse complement strand
CAGACTTGGGTCTACCCCCCATCCCCCAATTCCCCAGTGTTCGCTCCCACCCTTTGAGCACCATAGTGTTAATCAGCCAATACCAATTTGATGGTGAGTACAAGTGGGGCCCATTCTTCGGATCTTGTGTCACCTCACTTCGAATAATGGGCTCAAGCTTAATCCAGGACAATACAAGAGGTGCTAACTCACTGTCATTTCTTAAAATTGAGTAATATTCCATTGTGAACAAATACCAGATTGTAACAATCCACTCATGCATTGACGGGCACTTGGGTTGTTTCCATGACCTAGCAATAGTGAATTGTGCTGCCATAAAAATTCGGGTGCAGATGTCTTTATCATAGAATGTCTTGTGCTCTTTTGGATAGATGCCTAATAATGCTATTGCTGGACCGAATGGTAATTCTAATTTTAGCTCTTTGAGGAATCTCCAAATTCTTTTCCACAAAGGTTGCACCAATTTGCAGTCCCACCAACAGTGTAAGAGAGTCCCTATCTCTCCACATCCTCGCCAGCATTTGTTGTTTTGGGATTAGAGGCCAGTCTCACTGGGGTTAGGTGGTATCTCATTGTGGTTTTGATTTGCATTTCTCTGATGATTAGTGATGATGACCTAGAATGTTTTTTGATGGAAAAAAAAATTATACCTAGTCAATTTAACCATTTTAAAAGTTGTTGACAATAAAATTAAATTCCAAATCAAAAAAAAAAGAAAAAAACCATGAGGCTTAAAAAAGTAAGTGACAAACCCAAAGGCTAAATATGCATGTGATAGCAATCCTATCAGGAAAGAAGGAAATGGATAAAGGAGAGAGAAATATTAAGCAAATAATAGAAGAAATTCTTCTGAGCTGAGGAAAGACCCACATCTGCAGGTTGAAAGTGTTCATCTAATTAAAGAAGGGATTGATGAAAAAAAACAAAAATCGTGGACGATCCTATAAAATCTCCTGACCAGGAAAAATTTTAAGGGTAAAAATTCCTATATCCAATTCCTGCTGGAGAGTCAGAGGAAAGTGGACTCTCATATCTTACTGGTGGATAGGTAAATTGTGGCATTCCTGAAAAGCAATCGTCATCATCACTTAAAATAAGTTGCAAATACCCTTATTCCCAGCAGACTTATTTGCAGGAATCCATCACACACACAAAAAAAATTTTTAAATAAAAATGGCTGAGAATATAAGCACAATATGCTTATTACACCAAAATCCACTGATTACAAAGTAATTAAAAAATAACGTTACATCTACACAATGGGATATCATGAAACTATTTTAAAATATTACAAAGTATATTAGCTGGCTTCAACAGATATTCATGAGGTGTTAAGTTGAGAAAAATAGGATAAAAACAATTTTGTATAATGTATGGTATTATTCCATTTTATACGTCAAATAATGATCAATAACACTCTATTATTAAATGCATATAAATGTTTATCTGTACATATTTATAGGCATTATAAAAATTATAAACATACAAAATACCCGTATAAGAGCATGAAAAAAAATTATAAGAAAGGTACATTTAAGTTAATACTGTGAGTTGTGTAATGCAATTTGAAGGGAACAAGAAAGGTTGAATGAATTGCAACAACAGAAAAACAACGATGTCTCTTAGAAAGACAACATGTATGATGCAATACCTTTGATGTATATTTCTAGATGTGTATATAAATCAAGAAATTTTATGTATAAAAATAACAGTTAATATTTATATAAATATGTATCTAAATGAAGGGACCTGAGATAAACAAATTTGGATCTAAATCTATTAACTTTTAAGAAAATTCATATTTGATGAAAAAAGCAAATTAGATATATTATGATTTTGTTTCAGCAAAACAAGAAGAAAAAAACAATCATAGTTGTATATGTTTGCAGTAACAAGGATATGCTCAAGGCTATAAACTCACATTACCTCCAGGCTAAAATAAGGTGGGCCAGAGATGATTGGTTAGCTCGGTCATTAATTATCTTGTATTATATTTTTAAATATTGAAACAATAATTTATCCACCTTTTAAGTTGAAAAACTTCATGTAAATAATAAAAATTACTCAAAAATTATTTTGAAAAGCTATAAATTAAATGTTTTCAAATTTGATTATAAAAAATGAGTTTAAATTTAATTTGATAACAATATAGATAGTGTATCACAGGTGCAAAATCCTGGGAAGTACTGTGTCACAGTGATTCCGTGTTCAAGTTTTAGAATCAAAGAGGCTGGGATCAAATTCTGTTTTCTGGCTCATATTACCTGTCTTTGGCACATAACACCTCTATAATTTGGGGAATGACCAAAAAGCTTTGTGCATCCCTTTCTTTATGTACAGAATGCAAATAATAGTAGAAAAAATGAGCAAAACAATAGATGTCTAACAGTATTTCTGAAAATAAGACATGAAACTCTCAAGTAGCCTAACACATTAAATGCCAAATATAGGTTTGTTGTTATAATTAAGAAGAAAAAATCTGCAGTGAAAATAAGGAAGAGGAGCAACTAACACCAGCTCAGGGTGTATTGCATGTGTGCTACAAAGTGTAGCAGATTCACAAATGTCATCTGTATGATTTTTCCAGCAGCAAAGGTGTTTTGACACCTCAAATGTATATGTCATCAATATCATTTTTAATAAAAAACATTTGGAAAGACAAAATGATTTATCACTGTCATTCAGACTATCCACCTCAAATTTAGATTTTCCAATTCTTGGTCCAATAATCACATACCCAGGGCACTTTAAAAGCCTTAAATTACATTACAGACATGTTTCTGATTAGGTGTTATAAATTTTCTTTTGCACATTTGAATAAGCCAATTTGAAAATAAGTTTGGTCCTTGATTTCAAAAGTCCATAATATATGTATTTACTTAGTTACGTGTAAATAGTTTGTCCTTTGCTCAGGGTAGGTAGATGTCAATTTTAAGCTGTTCAATTACTGTTGAATGCTTTTATTGATTTTTCTAGTTATAATCTTCACAAATATGAATTACCTTCAAATATTGGTTGTAATAGTAACTAGGGCTCGCCAATGCAGTTAAGTGTTGGGAAAAGTAAATATATATTTGGCTCTTCTCAAGGTTTCCTCGTATCTTGACAGAGATGAGCAGGACTGATTCAACATTTAATCCTGTATAAATCTACTGTGGTTACACAGAAGTAGTCAAGGTCATGTCCCTTGCCCTCAGCCAGCACTTCTGTGATTGCTCTGGCTCTCTGTCTCTTACTCCTTATAGCACTTAAGCCTCTGATATAGCTTGTTAGAATTTAATTATAAACTGTCTTGTGATTTTTATAATCATATACAGAATTTTTATCTTCTTAATTACATAGTAAAATCATTGAAATCAGGAGCCGTTCATTTTACTTCCTTTATATCTCCCCTGTTTAGAACACATAACATAATCATGAAATTTTCTTTTTATAACTTAAAGGAGAAAAATTATCTTTTAGAAGCATTTATCCATTTAAAATAAAAGTTGGTACTATTGTAACGGCTGTGTCTATCAAATGTTCTGTCTTTGTATTTAGGCAAAACACAACTAAATACTCAGAAAATACTTCTAGAATTTTTTAATAAAATGAGATTAACATAAGGATATTGGAAAAACTAGAAGGTCACAGTATGCTCTAGTTTCAAAAATACTAGGCCAAGCAGTAGACTTATTCTTAGATTTATACTCATGTGTTAAAATACTTTAGGGATATGTTACATTTTCCTATTAGGTTCACAGTCACTAGAAAGATGTATTTTTATTAAAGAAAGAATACTACTATGCCACTTCCTGCCACTCTTTCCTTATTCCAGCAAGCCTGGAATAATTAAAGATAAACAAGTTCAAGGTGAGCAGCCAGCCACATTAAGCTGCCTTTATCGTGTCTGCTGGCATTAGGATGCCATAGTTTACAGATCTTATTTGTAGTTTATATTAATAGATAGACTTTGAGAATACTCCAATCATGCATGCACGTGCAGAAAGCACAGGGAATTGGGATCCTCACATCCAGGTTTGAAACTTCTGCTTTGTTACTTACAAACGGTGCAGGTTTGAGCAATCAGTTTCTTTGATTCTTCTTGAAATGAACTCGTTTATATTGGAAGGATATGTAAACTGTCAAATGACTTAAACATATCACTTATTCTTTTTGTTTGTCTCTGTTCCCCAGAAATCCACAGATGATAGAATAAGAATAATCAAAAATTAGTTGGAAGCTGTTAATATTTAATAAATTGACTATGTCCATGTTAAGAAAAATGTAAATGAATTAATAACTGGATATAATATAAAGATTCTGACACATTAATTATATGCAGTTTATTTGCTAAAACCAAATAAAACATAGACAAATTTGTCAAAATATATAAATTATTTAATCTTAAAAATAATTTTATTAAATTTTATTTGAAATATCTCAGTATTTGTATATGACTACCTGTCAATTCTTTTAAATTAGCATTAAAGTTGACTTTAAAACTTTCATTTTCTCAGTAGCTGCAAGTGGTCTATTAATTCTTTGACTGCCACTGGGAACTCTTACGTACATCAGATGAGACAGTAGGTGAGTGGCAAATTTCTTATTCTTATTCTAGAGATACATATCACTTCATTAAACATGGAATCTAATGTATTCACTATCAAACCCCTTATTTAGAAATTAAATCTTACTACTACTACTAGCACTATTTTTACTATTGTTAAATTTAACTCTCCTTGGTGAACTGTATTATGAAACTGGTAATTCAATGTACATTCACTCTTACTCATGAGAGTAAATAAATATACTATAGGAATAGTACCTGGCTTTCTTTATTGTATGCTATTTTAAAAATACTTTTATTATGTAGTAAATGAACTATCTATATTCCTATTCCTCTACTAGATCTCATCATCTAGAAAATTCCCCAAGTGATATTCCCTTCTCTTTATCATCAATCTTTCCCACTCAATGCATCATCATGTAAGAATACAAAGATATTGTTACTTCTCTTATCAAAAATATTGATCTCTTGAGCCCTTTACCCCCATATCTACTGGTAAATTTTTCTGCTACCCTTTACAAAAAAACTGTCTTAATAGTATATAAAAGTACACATACACACAATTGGTTAACTACAATTGTGACTATATACACACACACATCCACAAACACACACACATATGCAAGTATTAATAGTTAATTACAATTCTTTTTTTTTTCCCTTTGTGCTCATGAAAAAATATCTTAAGATTGCCAATAGGCTTTGTTTTATTTTAAAAAATAATGAACAATTTTTCTTAATTAAATTCTCATCAGCATTTCACATATTTTATGTCACATTCCTATCCTTGATGCACAGTTTTCACTTGGCTTCTAGGATACTACCCTCTACTGATTTTCTTCCTGCCCATCTGTTTGCTCTTCTCTGTGTCTTTTGCCAGTTTCTTAACTTCCAGCTCAGTAAATTTTCCAGAACCCAAAGGCTCTTCTCTTTCTACACCCATTCTCTCATTATTTTGTTATCTCTTCCCCCCTCATACCTTTAAATAACATATACAAGCTCAGAATATATTGGTAATATTCTCAGATCTGGTGTATTTTGTTAACTCTGGACCACCTCTATATGATTTTGGTGACCATCAGCATAAAGACAGAATTGAAGATATGATAGTACAAGAGTGAATTAAATTTGCAGCATCAACCCCTGCTTATCTCTGTAAGTCTAATCTCATAATTTATTCCCCTTGCCCATCACATTCCAAATGTAATTTAAGACTACAATTCACAGGACCCTTACAAAGCCTATTCTTTTCTATGGCATTCTACCTGATCCCCACCATGATGAACCTATACCTGGATCTTTCAAATCTGTTTCATTTGGTCCTTTAAAAAAAAGACTCTTTACCTGATCATCAAAAATATGTTCTTTATTATTCTATGTCATTATAATTGTATTATTTCAACAACATTGCATTACAATCTTTATTTATACATTTATTCATTTCATTATTTATTTCTATTTTTTCCTTAAGTAAAGCATACACATACAGGCAGAATCCATGACTGCTTTATTTACCAAGTATCCTCTGTTCTTGGAATATAGTCATTGATCAAAAATACGTTTAATGTCTTAAATAAATTATTAAAATAGCCAACAACAACAAAAAAGGAGAGGCTAATGAGGTAATAAGAAAACCAAGAGAGGCCAGGCACAGTGGCTCACAGTTGTAATCTTAGCACTCTGGGAAGCAAAGGCGGGAGGATCGCTCGAAGTCAGGAGTTTGAGACCAGCCTGAGCAAGAGCAAGACCCTGTCTCTACAAAAAATAGAAAGAAATTAGCTGGAACAACTAAAAATATGTAGAAAAAAATTAGCCCGGCATGGTGGCACATGCCTGTAGTCCCAGCTACTTGGGAGGCTGAGGCAGAAGGATCGCTTGAGCCCAGGAGTTTGAGGTTGCTGTGAGCTAGGCTGACGCACACTCTAGCCCGGGCAACAGAGTGAGACTCTGTCTCAAAAAAAAAAGAAAAGTAAAGAAAAGAAAAGAAAAGAAAAGAAAAAGAAAACCAAGAGAATGTAGTTTCATAGAAACTAAAAGAAAGGGAGTAATTTTATTAGGAGTGAATTGTTAAAAATGGCACGTGCTGAGTAAGGCAAGGTGGCACAAATATTGATGTGTCCAAAGGCTGTGGTGGCAATGAGTTCAAAGTGTCACTTTCAAGACAGAACTTGCAGTTTTTATATTTCAAGGGGCTGAGAAGTTAAGTAAAATTAATAAAGAGGAGAAAACAATGAAATGTAAACTCTTCAAGAACATTTCTTTGCACATGAAGGAACAAATAAGAGCAGATAGAGCAGTCGTTGAAAAACGTTATGGCAATGATAAGAGATATTGTGCTGTTTAAATTGTTATAAGATGACATACACTGACGCCCTATTATTCTGAGCTTGATTTATTCTCATTTATATAGATTTGTAGCTAGTGAGGTAAAGAAGGTGAACCCACAAGTAGCGATTTTATAAAAAATGACATTTAATTCTATTATACAGGCATATTTTAGTAATTTTTATTGTTTTGTGTAGTAGTTTTTTTTTAATTCAGGATATTATGGGGGTACAAACATTTTGGTTAAATGAAATGCGTTAGATTCACCAACACCAAGGCCACAACCATGTCCCTCCCCGATACAGTGTGCCCCGTTTCCACTAGCTGGGGGTTTACCCTCCCACCCCTCTCCCCGACCGGCACCCTTTGAGTATCACTACCACGTGAGCAACTCAGTGTTGATCAGTTAGTACCAATTTGATAGCGAGTACATGTGGTGCATGTTTTTTCATCCTTGTGATATCTCACTTCAAAGGATGGGCTCAATCTCTATCCAGGATAATATAAGAGGTGCTAGATTACCTTGGTCTTTCGCAGTTGAGTAGTATTCCTTGGTATACATATACCACTTTTTATTAATCCACTCATATATTGATGGGCATTTGGGTTGTTTCCACATCTTTGCAATTGTGAATTGTGCTGCTATAGACATTTGAGTGCAGATGTCTGTATTATAGCATTTCTTTTTTTCCTTTGGATAGATGCCTAGTAGTGGGATTGCTGGATCAAATGGTATATTTTAATATTTTACATAATAGCATGATTACAAAATAGCTTAGGTAGAGTGCCACATTACAAATACATCAATTTTCCCAGGACACTACACATAGAAGTTTTATTTAATCCTTTCATTTATAACAGGGCTTAAGAAAAGAGGTCTCAATACTGTTATTCATAATACCCGGTTTGAGACCAATTTGGAGAATTTAAAGCATGAAATTTGTTTATCTTTGAACAGTATCCAATGGAGAATTTATGATTTCATGTCTTAGAATATATGACTTTTTTATTTTGTTGCTTATGTATCCCAGATGCTATGTTTTCCTACCTATTTTCTCTTCTTTTATGATGATACAGATGAAAAAGACTATTGATCAATTAAGAAATGCCAAGAAAGCATTCTTTAGTCTTTCTTTGCAGAAGAAACAAAGTAGAAAAAAAGGACTTATTATGGAGTAAATTCTATTTTTTCCCTAGATAGATAACAACATATGTGTATGGTTGTTATACTGCCCGGGACTCCACAAACAGATTTTGTTTCTCTAGAGAATATCCTGGAAGCTACAGGTCAGCTCATTAGATGTGATGAGGAAAAAAATCTGGTTCCCTTATAAGCTTTTATTTTAGGGTTTTGTGAGGTTTAAGATTGAGATTTAAAATTTCAAAGGAAAAAAAAAAAAGTTAGTGTTCTAAGATTGCTGTTCTTCCCCTAGCTGGTTAGTACTGGTTTTTGTTTTATTTTGTTTTGCTTTTGTTTTGTTCTGTTTTTTTTTTTTTAAAGTTAGTAAGAAAATCTCATTGCCTAAATGATGAAATAAGAAAGATGCTGAAGTACATGAATTTAATAAACTAAATTTGACGAAGAAAGGAGTAATTTATTTAATAATGATAACTATGATATGTTAATTGTATTGTAAATTAATCAAGCATATTTAATTTACATATGGTCTCTGTTTGTGACACATTTTTACTTCTTTAAATTACCTGTACTCCTCTTATTACCCTTTTTAATATCTCTGATGCAAAATTCTTCAAATAATTTCCACAGAGTCCCATCTTGGGAACCCTAATTAAAATAAAGTTTTCCTTAATTACAGGCTTAATCACATATTTAGACATTTTATTTCTCTTATAAAAAGTTGATGAATTTGAGAGACATGAGAACATTCTCCAAACTGTATTTATTTATGAATTTTTGTCTTTTTGAACAGAAATGCAACCAAGGATCACTACAATTTTAAGAGATATGAAAGCTGCTTTGCTGCCAGTATCCTAACACTCTTTGATTTTCATGCACAAGATATCTCAGAGAGAATTAAACACAAAAATGTATTTTAACTCCCAAAGTTTAAACATATCCATAACATTCTCAATTTGTGTATAAGTATTTGCCTGTATAATAGTTTTATTTATTGCATTTTTCTTCTTCTTGCATTTTTCCAATTTTCTTGACTACATTCTAGCAGATATTTGATTCTGAACTTCCTTGTCCTCAGAAGAATATTTTGACCAGATGTGTTTCTTACAGTGTTGAACAGAGTATGTGAGAAACATATTAAAAGTGTATTACTCTGTATGATTAGACAGACTGCCTTAAGTGGAGAAAGATTATTCCTCACAATTAAAAGATATTCCTCTGGCTTAGGGTGTGAGAGAGAAAAATAAAGGTTATCTCTGGGTCTACAGAGGAGAAGGCATCAGTATCCTGATTTGTTGTATCACTGCCTATAAATAATCAGGCAAAGTTGCAGGGTAGAAATGACTGCTTAGTTGACTGCACAGTAAAGAAACAGCCAGGGAGCTTCCAGATTGTGCTTAAAGCACGTGGACTTAGGCATTCTCCAATGTTTTACCTAAGTTATATATATGAATGGATAACCAAGAACTGGATCTGTCACCTACGCATCACCCACAGCTCACATGGTTCAAAACCTGGTTATATTGTAGCACATAAACCTAATTCTAAAGAAGAGGCAAGAAAATAGGAAAAACTAATATGATTATAATGTCAAGTGTTCCAAATCATGAAGGTGATGTAACCCTCCCTTTAGTTAAAACTTTTAAATTTTCTCGTGATAATTTTCACTATGGAGCAGAAATAAACACCTTTTTTCATATTAATTCCAAGGTATTTGATTTTTTATTTATATTTTTCATTAACTATTGACTTTTATATTTTTACTTTGTATCTAGAACCTTGTTAAATTCACCTATTAACTACAATAGTGATTCTCTAGATGCTTGTGGAATTTCTATGCACACAGACATGAACCCTGTGAATATTAACAGTTTTATTGATTTAGCTCCAATAGTTATAGATTGGTCAGGGACCAATCACGATACAGAAATTGCACCACTTCTTTGAACACGGATAATTTAATATTTGGTACATTTTTAATTACATGTAAAATTGTTAAGTAAATAACTGAACAGACAAGAAGAAAAAACTAAGGAATATCATAGAAGTAGCAAACGAGAAGCAGCAGTCATCTGTCAACTACTGTACCTGTAGCTGGGGAAACAAAATGAAGAAATGGAGTTAGTAAAACTAAGAAGTTAGAAGAGGGGCTTCATGGAACTGTAACTCAAGTTTCTAAGTAGGGGGCACAGATCAGCTGATTCTGGTATCTCTGAGCTCAGAGGAGGGCTGTGTGGGTCTGGGGTCTAGATGTCTGAAGAGCAGAACATGATGCACTTGCTGCTGATGCCTCTCATATGGGCCACAACGAATCGGGGACTGAAAGCTTTGAAAATGTTGCACAGTGAAATCAGGAATGAACTATTTATTGCTCCTAGGGTAAAGAGCATTTAAAATACAGCATGATACTCAGAGAAAGAGAAAGAAGTCAGGAAGCCCGTATTAGCAATTGGAAGGAAATAAGTCTCTTCTTCATCCTCCAGTTTTGCATTTTCTTCATAGGGTCCCCTCATTGGCACAACCTACAGGAAGCCAGTTGGCAAATTAGAATGTGGTTTTCTCTCTCATAAACCCAGAATTACAAAATGAAGTACAGATAAAAGTTTAGGACTGAAAGGAAAAAAGCTTAATAATTGGCAGACTTACATATTTGATTTTTTTAAATTTTATTGTTTAAATTACAACCTCCAACACAGTACTGAATGTAAAAAAAATTCGTAGTCAACATCACCTGGTTCTGAGTTGAGAAGCATATTTCCCAATATTTCACAATTAAGTATGATGCTTGATCTAGGTATTAAGTAGTTATTCTTTACTAGTTTTTGTTCTTGTTTTGTAAAACTATTTTTGTTAAACTAGATATCTGTGTGATGTTATATTTTATTCGTTTATTTGTGCACTTAATGAAATGATTGTAGGTTTTATTTTTTCTCCAAATTTTGTTGAAGCAGTTCACTACATTGATTTTCAAATGTTAATCCAAATCTACATTGTAGGAGGAAATACTCATGCAAGTTGATTGTGAGGTATTATGCTTTTTATGCATTGCTAGTTCTGACTTGCTAATATTGTGTTTATATTTGCATTTATGCACGCAAGAATAATTAGCTGCAAATTTCCCTTTTTTATATTACTAATATCTCATCAGGTCTTGATGATATAGTTATGCTCTATTCAGACCACAATTTAGGAAATATTGTTTCTTTATTTGTTCTCTTTAGAAAGATGTGTAAACACAAGCTGTTTTTTTTCTCAAAGTATTAGAACTCTTCAATGTTGAAGACGTCTGAATTTCGAATTTTAATTTTTCTAAGTTTGTAATAAGGTGCATGCCAGTTTTTTAATATTTCATGTGTATTTTAAGGTATTTATAAATCCCATAAAAATCATTGTTTATTGGTAAAAAGCTTTTACACTATTTTATTA
>CAUYRT010015151.1:0-13018 GCA_963574885.1 Lepilemur ruficaudatus | reverse complement strand
AAAAAGCAATAAACTATTGACATAAGCAAAAACATGGGTGAATCTCAAAAACATAGGTGAATGCTGAGTTAAAGAAACTAGACCAAAAGGCTGTGTGCTTAGTGATTTCTTCGTAAGAAATTCTAAAAATGGCAGTGATTACCTGAGGTCAGTGTTGGGTAGTTTGGCGTAAATAATTGCAAATTTGAATGATAAAACTTTTTAGGTTAATGAAACTGTTCTTTAGATTGAGATAGTGGTCACATGGTATGATAGATTGAATTATGTTCTCCAAAATTCATATGTTGAAGCAATAACCTCCAATGTGACTATATTTGAAATAGGGCCTTTAAAGCACCAATTAAGATGAAATAAGGACATGAGGATGGGTCCTTAATCTAAAAGGGTTGGTGTTCTTATAGGAAGAGGAAGAGACACCAGGGGTGTAGCACACAGAGAAAATGCCACGTGAGGACACAGTGAGAAGACTGGCGTTCGCAGTCCAGGAAGAGCCCGCAGAGGAAGCCAAGCTCGCTGACACCTGGATCTTAGACTTCCAGCTTCCAAACTGTGAAAAACAAATTTCTGCTCTTTAAGCCATCCAGTCTGTGGCATTTTTTAAAAAATTATTTTAATGAATTTAGGGGTATTTTGTTATGGCAGCCCTAGTCGAATAATACATACAGGTTTACACATCAGCCAAAGCTCATCAAACTGTGCATTTAAGATGGGAACATTTTATTGAATGCAAATTATACACTTTAATAAAGTTGATTTATAAAATCTCCTTAAAGGAATGAAAACAATAGCACTGTACTAAATCCTTTATACATTAGGTGGCATTCCCTAAATGAGAAACACAGTATTTGTTCCCTGTTAAGAATTTCCATATGACAGTATAAATTCTACAAAAGATATAGTGATCTCACAATGGTGTAAATACCCTATATCCAGAGCAGAAAAACTATAACGGGCAAGGACATCTGGATTTGAAATGGATTTGTTGGCAGTTTGGAATTATCAGCCGCAATAAGTGATATTTCTCTATAGCTCTGGAAGCAGAAGAAAATCACAAATGCCGCTGTCATAAAAGGTGCATTGCATGTGTAAGTATGATATCTCATTGTAGTTTTTCTTTTCTTTTCCCTAATGATTAGAGATGTTGAGCACTTTTTTATATTTTGCTGGCCATTAGTCTGTCTTCTTTTGAAAAGTTTCTGTTCATGTCCTTTGTCCATTTATTAATGGGGTTGTTTGATTTTTTCTTGTTGATTTTCTTAAGTTCTATATGGATTCTTGCTATCAGCCCTTTATCAGCTGTGCAGAAAGCAACTATTTTGTCCCATTCTGTAGATTGTCTATTCACTCCGATAGTTTCCTTGGCTATGCAGAAGCTTTTCTTGAATTCATTACTGATTTGGAGGAATAAATCCCATTATTATATTTCCTTCTTTATAGATACAATCAAATTAACTTATAATGCAAAGGCTAATATTTAACCAAGCATAATTATAAATACTCTTTTTATTCTGAAGATGTTCTTTATCACTAACCAGACAAAGTAGGAATAGCTATAGTGACCATATTGAAAATACCATAGACCTTGACAATGTAATTCTGGAGTTGCTGGAATCTATTAGAAGTCAGATGGGAAAAAGAAGACAATTGTGAAGGTTTTCATCTCAAAAAAATGAGGAAAAAATGGTTACCGCCTAAAGGTATAGAACAGAAACAGTGATTTACATCTAAAAATTAATGTTTAAAAGGAAACTGATAGACTTTAAACACAAAAAATTTTGAAGGGGGATAAAGTAGGGTGAAGATATTAAGCGAATTTTTTTCTTTTATAGCAAAGCAAATAAATTTTTCTTTATGTTTATAAATTTAAAAATGTATATAATAATAATGACAATTATAAACTCAACTATCTGTAAGAGTATAAGTGAAAACATACAGGGTAGATATCTCTGAAAGTGAGGTAAGTAGCTGTGAGTGAGGTTTTCGAAGAAAAAATACATTAAATTTGAAACTTTGACACTACTCAAATGCTCGTTTATGTTTTACTATATTATTATAATATTAGACATGTCTTTTAAAATCAAATTAGATGTTTCATTAGCGTATGATACCCCAAATCCTTCTTTCTAACTTCTGGAAAAATTAAATAAATTTATTTCAGGAAAATTTATATTAGGTATTTTTCCAGTGCAACTTGATTGATAGGGTATACACTTAGCCTTAATCAGACATTACATGTAGTTGTATCAATATGATTATTGTAGACACAATATTGACCATTGATTCATGATACTCCATGAAAAAACAAATCAGAGTATTTTGGAGAGAAGGCTCATAAAAATAAGTTTTTACATAGTTTAGATATATTGAAAACTTCAGTGGTCTTTTCTCCCTCAACCACAAAGACACATAGTTTAAAAATGTGTTTCCAAGTGATATTAATAATGTTATAAAATCACAATTCTCACTAATTTTCAAAAAGATTGGAATTTTTATGTAGGTCATAAAGAACTGTAATTTTGATTTATTTATTTTTATAAATAAATGCATATATATTTTATTTATAATTTTTGTAATATTGCTGGGCTTATTTGGTGAAAGTCACTGAAAATGTTTGTGCTGGTTTCATATACATGTCTATACTTGTATCTATAAAATTTATTCTTTTATGTTTAACTGATAGATTGGAACAATTTTCAAATACTTTCGTCCACTTAGTAATCTCTAAAGATGTTCTCGGGTATATCCCAAGACAAAATCAATTTCAACAGATTCAATATTTGATTAGGTTTTTTAGGTAGTACTACATCATCATTTAAAGATGATGTTAATACGGGAGTATTTATTCAATTTAGTTCACTGGTTTATGTTGAAAAATCTGCAGCAGTTCAAATGAAGAACAATAGAAAAGGATCATATAAATTTGCAATCAATTTAATTCACTGATCTGATAAGTCTGCTTTTGCATTCTCTGTTGTTACAAATTTATTAATAATTCTTTGACAAACAAAAATCAATTTTCATTTGCAGCAGGAGCTACTTTTTATTTTAGAGAACAAATACTCATTCAACTTGAATAAGTAGTAGTAAAAATGAGCCTGGGATCTGGAAATAACTACTTAGCTTATTGCTCTTTTATGTGAGAATTTTTTTTCCTGACTGAGAACATAGTTTAATTGCTCTATAAACTTTAGAGAGTTTAAAAAATTGCCATAAAATTAAATGAGATAAAAATGTATGCTAACTAAAGTGTCACTTTGTTGCACTATATTTTTGTTTTGCTTTATTTTTTGAGAGGTGAAATAAAAGGGTCAGATCCATTAAAGTTTTATAGCAATTCAAATTCAAGTTGACATAGTGTTTTTAGAAGTTTTTAAAATTCCCTTGACTCAGTAAAATGTGAGTCAAAATTAAGAAAACAGAGCAATGAGAAAACAGAAGTTTCACGGAGGGGCTGTGTTGAACTCCAGCCCTCACAAGAGCGGTATTTGCTAAGTGTGGGTCTCAGCTGCCTTCTACCCGTAGATTGAATCTATCAGACTTCAAGGGCATCCTTAGTAAATTTTTCACAAACAATTTCTATGAATTTGTGACAATAACTGATGTAATAAGCATCCATTATAGGTAAGATTGGTCGTGGGCTATGGATACAACCTAGTGATCTACTAACCATGCTTCCATAATTTAAAAAAGAAGCGATGTTATTATCTAGATTATTTTGAATCCACTGTTACTTACATGTTAAAATACATTTATAAATCACATATATATTTCACAACTCTTCCAAGTCATGACTGAAATTTCCATTCAAGGGAATAAAAGCTTGCCTCATTCGAAGTGGTCAATTTTGCCATGAGAAGACAATATTACAAAGAACAAAAAGATAACTGTTCTACTTTTACCTTAAAAAGAACTAATTTGCAAAGGAGGCAAACAGTATAAAATATAGAGTGAAAACATATTTTTAGAAAAATATAAAGTGAAAGTAAAAATTCTTTCATTATCATATTACTTTGATTAAAATACAGTTGCTTTCTCTGAATAGTTTCTGTTTGTCTTTTTTATTTGCATACCTGTGTGATCACAAGATTATTCTCTTTTATAACTTGTTGCTACCCAACACGTACCCTTCCCTTTCTTGCTCATTTCATCAAACACTAATCCTGTGCAGTCACTCACCTTCCTTTGTGTGATCATAAGCTTCACAGGAAGCTGATGCCACATACAACCTTGGAAGAAAGTATTGAGATGACCTAAACCAACCATGAGGATCTTACACCCCTCCTGAAAACTGGTTTGGGCAAGGAAGGGCTTATCATAAGTATGGCTAATAAAATATACGTAGATGTCTGCTGGCAGATCTCTAGAAAAGAATTTCTCATTCTTGAAGTGATTTGTATAAAGGCCTGTTATTTTTAGCTTTAGGGTTTCCCTGCGTCCAGCTATTTTTTTGTGCAGATATTTAGCGTAGAACCGCTGTGCACGCGTTCTTAGGTGAGCAAGCCTAGACGAAAAGCTGAAACACTGAGTACGGCCGCACGAGAAAGACATAAACGTCCTAAGTTCTTGAAGATGTTACTTAACCACTCAAATAAACAGATCCTACTGCCGCCTCGCTGCTGGCCTTATGCTCCACGCGACAGTTCATGTCCCTGCTGCTTATGTTAACGTGGGCTGACTCGCGTCTGACACCAGAGGTGACAGTGGGAGCAAGCTATAAAATTCCCAGGACATGCCTTGCACCGGAATTGCACATGCAAAGTAGTGGGGAAAGAGAGGAGAGGTTATTAATTACAGACGCTCCTTTCTGCATTTGTTCATTTATGTATCCATTCATTCAAAGAAACCATACGAATAAGGAACGGTTCTGTATTTTAAGGAGCAGACACACACACATACATAGCACTTCAGGTATATTAATGGCAAACAAATAGGGCATAGTGAAGAAGGAGATGTACAATCTATTATCTCTAATCAAATCTCTGATCCAGCAATTCAGTAAATTTGGCCTCACTGACTAGTTTCAGATCTCTTCGCAACCAAATTGATATTTACAATCACAAATAATCCTTCTCTTCAAACTGATAGAGTATAAATACCAAAATGTTACTAAGAAACAATGTACCAAAGACAATCTAAAGCTTTAAATATATTTATTCTCTTTAACTCACAAATTCTATTTTAATGGGAATTTACTATTAAGAAATCATCAGAGATTGTTAAAACATTTATAAGTCTATTGATTGCCAATGAAGTTGTAATAATGAAAATATGGAACAATATAAATGATCAACAAGAGATGTTTTGTTAAACAAATTACATAAGAACCATATTAGAGAGTAATTTGTAGTCATTCAAAATCCTGTTTTGGAAATACAAGGTATAGTCTTAAATGAAAAGAAACAAGTTACAAAAGAGAATAACCTTGTGATCACACAGGTATGAAAAGAAAATAGACAAACAGAAACTGTACACAAAAACATCAATTTTTATTAGTGTGATATGAACATGGAAGATTTTTCACTTTCACTTTATATTTTTCTGCATTCCAAAATTTTTGTATTGAACAATTGTCATTATTACCAGAAAATATTTTTCCTAAAAAGAAAAGTTTCTCTATTAAAAATGTGGTTTAGTTTCTATTCCAACAAATAAAGAGCTTGGAAGTCATTGGTCTCATCCTCACAAGAAAAAAGCTCAAGAAACAGAAAAACAACACTCTCCTTAGCTCCATTAGGGTTGAGGTCACAGGACAAGCTGCCACACTGAAAACTGTGGAAACAGGTATATACGGAAAATCACAGCTTCCCGCTGGGGCCAGCACTAACACATAACTGTGATTGACGAATTGCTGAGTCTTAGTGGGGAAGAGCTTGAGAGTTAAAAACTCCTGGGGTGGGGCTATTATCTTAACAGGGATCCCACACTTTTCTGAGTTTCACTTCCACAAGGCCCTTCAGTTTTCAAAGAAACTGGTGTATCTGGCAGGAGGAGGGATAAAAGTAGTCATTTTGATAAAAAAAAAACAAAAACAAAAACACAGAGCCTTCTGTTCTCTTTAACACAGCCTGAATTTCAGGAAAATGATTTTGCCAGACTCTAACCCAGTTGGGATTTACCAGAGTTCAACTGACTTGGGGAAGGGAAATACACAATGGGGGCACCCTCTAGCCCTTCTGTCTCACCTAAGTGGGGTGGGGGGTGCTGAGAAGCACTGGTGAAGGTCACAGTCTGGGGGCAAAGTCTCACTAACAGACTGAAACCTAATGACAGGACTACAGAACCCTTCCCCTCCCCACCCGCTCTAAACTCCACATCAGTAGAGCTCCTGCATAATGACAAGCGATTGCCACAGAAACAACTGCAAGTCTCAGATGCTATTAAGAGGAGATCTCTAGGGGAAGCTAAAGCCAACAGAAGAGACAAAAACAGAACATTAGAGGAAATTTTTATCTTCTGATATCCATGAGTAGCAGACAGTAAACACAGCATAACCACAAGCTAGATAAACACAAAGCCTCACATTAAAGGCCTCTTTAACTCAGTGCCTTTCTCCTGATACATCATGTTCAGCTATCAACAAAAAATTTCAAGGCATGCTAAAAAGCAGACAGCACAGATTAAAGAGACAATGCAAGCATCAGAATCATACTCAGATATGGCAGAGATTTTTGTAATTATAAGTCCAGCAATTTAAAATAATTGCCTTTAATATGCTATGGAGTCCAATGGAAAAAGTGCATACCATGGCAAGAACATATGGGTCATGTAAGCAGAAAGGAAATCCTAAGAAAAATTAAAGGGAAATAATAATAAAAAACCCACTGTAACAAAACGAAGGATGACTTTGGTAGGCTCATCAGGAGAATGGACACAACCAAGGAAAGCATCAGTGAGCTTGAAGACATGTTATACAAACTTCCCAAACTGAAAAGAAAAGAGAAAAAGAACTTTTAAAAAATGGACTAGAATATCCAAGAACTGTGGGACAATTACAAACAATGTAACGTGCATAATGGGAACACCAGAGAAGAGGAAAGAGAGAAAGCAACAGAAAATATTTGTGGCAATAATGACTGGGAATTTTCTAAAATATTTGACAAACACAATACGACAGATACAGGAAACTCAGAAAACATCAAAGATGATTATTACCAAAAAATACAGCTAAGCATATCTTATTAAAACTGCAGAAAATCAAAGGCAAAGGAAAATATGGAAAGAAGTCAGAGAAAAAATACCTTACTATAGAAGAACACTCATGAGAGTTACATTGGACTTCTGTTCAGAAACCCCTAGGAAACTAGAAAAAGAAATAAAAAGTAAGATTAAAGGAAATAATATAAATCAGAGCAGAAATCAATGAAATTGAAAACAGGAAATCAATAGAGAAAATTAATAAAACCTAAAGCTGATTCTCTAAAATGATAAATACAGTTGATAAAACTTTGGATAGACTAATCAGAAAAATGAGAGAGAGAAAGAGAGATATTTAGAGGGAAAGGATACAAATTGCTATTAAAAACAAAGGCGGAACCGACATTATATCTTCCATGTATGATAAAAGGATGTTAAAAAAATTTATGAAAAACTATATGCCCCCAAATTTTATAGTCTGGATGAAATGAACCAATTCCCCAAAATACAATATACAAAATCTCACACAAGGAGAAATAAATAATTTCAACAGGCCTACGTCTAATAAGGAATTTTAATTAATTATTAATAGCCTTCCAAAAGATATTGGACCCAGATAGGTTACTGGTGAATTTTACCTAGCATTTAAAGAAGAAATTATAATAATTCTCTACAATTTCTTCCAGACAATAGAATCAGGGGATATACTGCTAACTCATTTTATAAGACCAACATTACCTTAATGTCAAAAGCAGAAAGAAACCTTCCAAGAAAGGTAAATTACAGACTAATACCCCTCATGAACATAGTTGCAAAAGTTCTTAATGAAATACTAGGATACTGACTACGTATAAAAAGAATCATACACCACAACCAAGTGGGATTTATTAGGTAAGCAAGAGTGGTTCAATATTAAAAAATCAATTAATGTTATTGATAGAGAAAGTGTATTCAACAAAATTCAACAACCATTCATGATAACAACTCACAACAGATCTACTATAATAGAAATATAAAAAATCCCTGATCATAATAGATATAACAATAAAAACTTTGAAATATTGTGAGAATTACCAAACTGTGACCCAGACACACGAAGTGAGCACATGAGGTTGGAAAAATGGCACCAATAGATTTGCTCTACGTAGGGTAGCCATAAACTTTCAATTTGAAGGAAAAACAAAAACAAAAACAAAAACAAACCCCACACAATATGTGTGAAACACACAAAAAAGTGCAATAAAACAAGGCATGCCATATGCCTATGATTATAGCACGACTTCAGGGTGCACAGGTGCCTTAGTCTGTTTTCTGTCGCTATAACTGGATACCTGAGACTGGGTAATTGCTAATGAAGATAAATTTATTTGTTACAGCTCTACAGGCTGAGAAGTGCAAAGTCAAGGGGCCGCATCTGATGAGGGCCTGAGGACCTTGTTGCTGGTGGAGACTTTCTGCAGGGTCTCAAGGTGGCACAGGACATCACAAGGCAGGGGATAGAGAAATGGCCAAACCAGATGTTTATAACAGACTCACTCTGCTGGTAACTAATCTACTACTTTGATAATCCACTAACCCATTAAACCATTAATCCATGAATCCATGAATGAATTAATTTTTCATGAGGGCAGTCTTCATGATCCAATCACCTCCTACAAGTTCCACCTCTTAATGCTGTTATTTTAGGGATTAAGTTTCTACATGAGTCTCAGAGGAGACAAGCATTCAAACCATAGTGCACAGTTAGCGTATAAAAGTCAATTGCTTTCCTATGTACTAACAATTATACTGACTTCTAAAAATTTGAAATTAAAAGCAAAATGCTGTTTATAGCAGCATGAAAGAAACAAAATACTCAGGAATAAATCAAAGAAAATAAGTACAAGATCTATACAAGAAAAACTACAAATGTGATAAAAAAATAAAGAAATTTTAAATAAATGGAGAGATATTTCACGTTTATGGATAGTAATAGTCAACATTATCAATTTGTCAGTTCTTCCTAATTTGATTTATAGATTCAATAAAATCCCAGTTAACATCCCAGCAAGCTACTTTGTAGACATCAATAAACTGATTCTAAAATTTATATGGAGAGAAAAAAGACTAGGAATAGTCACAACGATACTTAAGGAGAAGAAAAAAGTAGAAGGACTGACACTACTCAACCACAAGACAGAAAGCTACAGTAAACAAGACCGCATGGTGCTGTCAAAAAAATTGATAAAGAGATCAATGAAATGTAATAGACAACTCAAAAATAGACCCATCCAAATATAATCAACTGATCTTTGACTAAGGAACAAAGGAAATTCAATGGAAAAAGGATAGCCTGTTCAACCAATGGTGCCGGAACAACTGGGCATCCACAATGAAAAAAAAAAAATTAGACACTAAACTTACATCTTTTCTAAAATTTGACTAAAATGGATTGTATTAGTTAGGGAAACAGAACCAATAGAAAATACATATACATATATATGTATATATATATATATATGAGAGAGACAGAGACAGAGACAGTGAGGTATTATGACATTTATGGTGAGGAACTGGCTCATACAGTTATGGAGGCCATTAAATCCCTAAACCTCCCAGGTGAGCTGGCAAGTTGGGGATCCAGCAGAGCTAATTGTATAGTTTCAGTTTGAAAGCCACCAGGCTTGAGATGCGTTGGAGCCTGAGGCAGGAGGATCGATAGTTTATTGAAACTTCCATGACAACACAATTTTGCACATCAAACACATGCAATTTTAGTACACAGAGCAATGCCTTTTAAGGGTGCTTGATGTCATAAGAATACCAGTGAGAATTTTTTCTGAGGACAAAACATACTATCAAGAATATACCATTGTTGGAAATATAGCATAAGGGACTAAAAGAAAAATGTGGGGAATACTAAACCTCTCCTTGAAGTTTCTCAAGCTAACGTACACTTTAATTATATCTTTTGCCTCCATAGATCCATATGGGGAAAGCATTTTGTCAACTTTGTTTCCCAAAGATGTTTAGGTGCAATGGAGGATAAGCTGACATCACAATGCATATTGTGACTACAATTACTACAAAATTATCAGTCTATTTTTAAGACTAGAGATTTTTTCTTATTGAAAGGAAGAAATTAGGAAAAAAAAAAAGTTGCATGATTATGTACAGGTCACATCCCGAGCTAATTGGATATTTGGTAACAGAGCCATAACAAGTGAACCTTGAAATCCATCACCAGAAGATCATGTTCTCTGTTAAAATAAACCAAAACTGCTTCCAGTGACGTATATTATTAGCTCTGTTACTATTTTTGCCTTTGTTTTCAATGAACTTTATTAAAGTATAATTTACATACAAGAAAACACAGCCAGTTTAGTTGTGCAGACCAATGTGTTTCTAGAAATGCTATCTTCACTACAATGAATCATAGAACAATTTTATCACTAC
The DNA here is from genome assembly GCA_963574885.1 of Lepilemur ruficaudatus. Taxonomy (NCBI): domain Eukaryota; kingdom Metazoa; phylum Chordata; class Mammalia; order Primates; family Lepilemuridae; genus Lepilemur; species Lepilemur ruficaudatus. Next base: position 2,449 of record CAUYRT010015151.1, on the reverse strand, counting down.
TGAAAGGTGTTCCCCATTGCCTCTTTGCAGTAAATTCTCCTCCACCTTCAGCCTTAGACAGCTACTTACTTACTTTCTATAAATACACATTGCTTCTGTCTTTTCTAGAATTTCCTATAAAGGGAAACCTAACCTGTATACTCTTTTTGTCTAACATCTTTCATTAAGAATGTTGCTTTTAATATTTATTCGTGTTGTTTTGTGTATCAGTCAGTACTGCACTTCTTTCTATTGCTGAGTGATTTCTTCATTATGATTATGCCAATTTTTTTATCCATTTAATTGTTTTTGGGCATTTGATTTATTTCTATTTTTACCAGTTCTATTAATAACATTTCAAAGAACCATGATTTACAAGTCTTTGTGTGCACATATGCTGTCCTTTTCCTTGGGTAAATACTCAGGAGTGGAATTGTTGGGTTATATGCTGAACTTATGTTTGACTTTGTAAGAAACTGTCAAGTTGTCATACAGTGATACGCTCCTGGCAATAATATGTGGAAGTTCTAGTTGCTCTACATTTTTACCAATACTTGGTATTGCTAGTGCATTTAATTTTAGCCATTGTAGTGTATACACACTTGTACCATACTTCTGTTTGCAGTTCCCTAATGATCTAGAGTATCTTTGCGTTTGCTTATTAGACATTTGCGTATCTTTTTTTGGTTATGTGTATATTTAAGTACTTTCCTTTTTTTTAAATTGAATTGTTTTTCTTCTTAGTATCAAATTGTAAAGATCTTTGTATATTCTTGATACAGTCCCTTTGTCAGATATATAAATTGTGAATATTTCTTCTAATCTGTGACTCATCTTTTAATTTTGTAACAGTATCTTCTAAAGAAAAGTTTATAATTGTGATAAACTCCAATTAGTTCATTTTAATTTTATGGTTAATTGTGTAATATATTTGCCTAATCATATCTAAAATATCTTTGCTATCACATAGTTACAAAGACTTTCTCCTAGAATTTCTTCTAGAAATGTAAAAATATTCTCTCTTACATTTATGTTTATGGTCCACTTCATGACAATGTTGTATATGGTTTGAGAGAAGGGTGGAAGATCACTGTTCAAATACGGCATACGGATGTTCAAGTACCATTTGTTGAATTACTATCTTTTGGGCATTAAATTTTCTTGATGCCTTTGTTGAAAATCAACCATGTTATGTGTTGATTTATTTCTAGACTCTCTATTCTGTTATAATGATCTATCTGTCTGTCCTTCTGTCAATTCCAAACTATATTTATTACTGTAACTTTATGCCACGTCTTAAAACTAGTGAGACCTAAGTCCTCCAACTTTATTCTTTTTCAAAATCGTTTGTACTCTTCTACTTCCATTGTGTGATCACATATATTTTTAAATCAGCTTTTTTGTTTCTATAAAAACTTTCCGGTGGTATTTAACTGAGATAGTATTGAGTCTCTAGGTCAATTTGAGACAAACTGACACCTTAAAAATATTGAGTCTTCCAATCCATGAAGACCGCCTCTCTCAAATTTCCAGGTTTTATAATTTCTCTTAGCAAAGTTCTAGTTTTAAATGCATAGGTGTGGTGAATATTTTGTGAAATTCATCTTTAAGAATATCATGCTTTTGAAGCCATTGTAAAAGCATTTTTAAAGTTTCATCTTTCAGTTTTTTATTGCTAGTATATATAAATAAAAATTTTGTGTATTGAGTTTGTATCTTGTGTCTTGTTGAATGTGCTTCATAGTTCTAGATACTTTTGTGTAAATTTGTTAGAAATTTTATGTATTGAGTTAAGACATGTTATGTATTCTTTTCCAATTTTTACATATTTTATTTCTTCCCATGACCTCCTGCATTTTATCTCCAGGACATTGCTGAAAAGAAATAGAGAAAATGTATATCCTCTCTTTGTTCTCAGTCTTATGATGAAATCACTCAATTATTCACCTTGAAGTATGTTGGTAATGATAAGACCGCTATGGATATCTTTTTTCAGGATGAACCTCTTTTTTGTTTGCTGAATTTATCATTATTTATGAGTTTTAAATCAATAAAATTATATTCTACATTTGTTCAGACTTACATATGCTTTTATTTATTTTCGGTATTACTATGGTGAATTAATTTTTTAAGATTAAAACAAACTGGTGTTCCTATGACAAACCATATGGGTCATTTTTTCCTAAATACTTGTAAATTATTCAATTCAACTTGTTAGCATATTTAAGGAAATATGCATCTCAATTTATAAGAAATAATATGTTATTTCATTTCTTTTTAATATATTCATTGGGTTTTACAGTAAGGTAACAGTGGCTGCAAAAAAAAATGAAAATCATTTAATTGTACACTTAAAATGGAGTAAAGGTAGATATGTAAAGTATACTTGAATAAAGAAAAAAAAGAATTACATTTTATGGCTATGTAAAGATTTTTCGCCACTGAGCCAATTAGTGTGCTGTCAATATAA
>CAUYRT010015148.1:0-11717 GCA_963574885.1 Lepilemur ruficaudatus | reverse complement strand
TTTTAGTTGTCCAATTAATTTCTTTCTATTTATAGTAGAGACGGGGTCTCACTCTTGCTCAGGCTGGTCTTGAACTCCTGACCTTGAGCTATCCACCCGCCTCGGCCTCCCAGAGTGCTAGGATTACAGGTGTGAGCCACCACGCCTGGCCCAAAGTACATACTTTAATTTAAAAATACTTTATTGCTAAAAAAAAGCTAACAAAGTGAGCACATGCTGTTGGAAACACAGCACTGATAAACTTTTTTGACACAGGGTTGCCCCAAACTCTCAGTATGTAAAAATGCAATTATCTGTGAAGCGCAATAAAGTAAAGCACAATAAAATAAGGTATGCTTATACTTACAGAACTATTAGAATTCATAAATATGTTCAGTAAGGATGCAGGATACAAGATTAATGTACAAAAATCAATGATATGTATATATATATACATTTTTTTCCCATTATAGAGCAAACCAACACCCAGACCTGGAGACCTGATTGAGATTTTTCGCCTTGGCTATGAGCACTGGGCCATCTACATGGAAGATGACTGCGTGGTCCACCTGGCTCCCCCGAGTAAGAGTGGATCCTCAATCGAATTGTTGACATTGACGTTAGCAGAGGTAATGGAAGCACAGTTGACTACTGTGTTCCTCAGTTGCTGCCCTTTAGCAGTGAAACACTCTGAAGCATTACTGGACCTGTATTTACTGTTGACGGATCTCAGTCTCTGTGCACCCATAACCACTGAGTGTCCAGCCCTGAGAGTGACACAAGTGTAAACAGTGACCCCCAAGTTCCTTGACCTCCTAGAGCACCATCTCTTTGAAAATGCGAATTTTAGAACTTGAGCCTCCAGTTGTATTGACAACTGTTCAGCATGTCTTCCCTCATATTTCCAAGGATTCCCTGGGAAGGGTGCAGATGCTTACATGTTCTGATTGTCACTTGTTTCCTATTGTCCCAAAATGCTGCTTCCAGCTTCCTGATCATCTTTAGCACCTTCATCTTCACCTCGTCTCCCTGCTGTTCCAACGTCCTCCAGGCTGCTTCACTCTAAATGTGGAGATAGTCCTCCTTTCATTTCTCAAGGCAGCATTAACACAAGGCTGAGATTAAACTTGTGGTTAATTAAATTTTGGTGGAGATTTGCTGGGGAGGAGGTGGTGATAATACAGGTAGATTACAATCGCATGGGAAACAACTTTCAATTGAATGTCTAGAACCGCTGATCACAGTGGTTGCCCCAGGAGATGGGACCTGCTAGGGGGAGCAGTTGGGAGACGAGGAGGGAGTGAGACTCCATACCGTACTCTTTGATGCCTTTACAATTTGTATCCTGTGCAAGCATTGCCCATTCAAAATTAAATTAAAGAAGGGCACTGTAACGAAGGCCTTTGGTCACAACTTGTTTACAGCTGTCATCCCTGTGTCCTGTCCTCCTCTGGCCCAGTCTCTCACCTCGCCAGGACCGTTGCACAGAGAAAAGTCCCTTTGTCACTGCCTCTCTCCTCTGTCCCATCCACTCACACCTGTCCCACTTCCTGTCTTGGCGTCTACTCAAAGAATGTAAAAATTCATCTCCACCTCTCCTTTCCAGATGAAGTCCAGAAGCTTCCCTCTTGTATAACCAAAGAGACTACTAACAGTTGTATCTTTCCCTCACCATTGGATCAGATTTTTTTTAATTTCAAAATATTAAGGGAGTACAAATGTTTTAGGTTACATGGATTGCTTTTGTAATGCTTGAGTCCTGGTTATAGGTGTATGCGTCACCCAAATAGTGTCCATTGTACCCATTAGGTAGGCTTTTGCCTCTCCTCTCCCCTCCTCCCCCTGCTTGATTTCCAATGGCTTTTACTTCCCTCTGTCTACATATGTGCTTATTTGTAGTTCCAATTTAATAGTGAGTGCGTGTGGTGTTTGTTTTTCCATTCTTGAGATACTTCACCTAGAAGAATGGTCTCCAGTTCCATCTAGATTGTTGCAGAAGGTATTAATTCATCTTTTTATGGCTGAGTAGTACTCCATGGTATACGTATACCACATTTTATTAATCTACTCATGAATTGATGGGCACTTGGGTTGATTCCACCTCTTTGCAATTGTGAAGTATGTTGCAATAAACATTTGAGTGCATGTGTCTTTTTGATGAAAAGTCTTCTCTTCCTTTGGGTGGATACCCAGTAATGGGATTGCTGGATTGAATGGTAGGTCTATTTTTAGTTCTTTGTGGAGTCTCCATACTGTTTACCATAGACGTTGACGTGGATGCAGAGAGAATGGTCTTTCTTTAAGAATGAATTCTGCCCTCTCTGCTCCTGAATGCTGAATTGTCTACCCCCAGCTTTTATGAAATCAGCAGATTTTCTTCAAATACATAGGAAAAGAACAAGGAATATTTCCTGTTCTTGGACAGCTCATGGTGGGGGGGATGGTATACACATTTGCACATCCATATGGTTGTAGCATAAAAAACATTCCTGGTCTTAAATGACCACCCCCCCCTCGGCCTTGGGCAAGTTCCTGACCTTCTCAGAGTCTCTGTCTCCTCTAAGGATTAAAGGTGATAATATAGCAGTCTTCAAACATTTGAAATCTGGGGAACCCTATTTTCAAACAATCCTTTCATGAGAATCCCTATCTTTGAGTAGAGATAACGACCAAGTGGCTGTAGATGGAAGCTGGTGGTAGCGGGTACCATGCAGAGCCTTGTCTGCCTGGCTTCACCTGTGCCCACAGAGGGCCACAGAGGGAACATGTCATGGAACTACCCTGATTATGTACATGATAGCCCCTTCCCCAGGAACTAACACTTACTTACAGGGTGATCATTGCACACTTGTGAAGATCACTGAAGTCTGGTTAGGAAACAAGACTCAAATCCTAGAGCTTGGGCAGGTCAGTATAACACAGCCTGCGGCCACATGGTAAAGTACTTCTAGAGTTTAATAAGGAAGAGACTCCTGAGGGGGTTGAGAGTTGGGAGTATAGTGAAGTGAAAATTGCTTCTTGGGAAAGTTGGTTCTTTGCAGTTCATTTAACTCAACTCCCCCCACCCCGCCAGGCCTTTCATTATTGACGGTGAGAACAAGGCCCCAGTGGAAGTGGAAGGGGCTTACCCAAAGTCTTAGACTGAGCTGGTGCTACTCCTTGCACTTTCCAACTTTTGTCTTTGGTCTCTAGGTGAGGAATTTGGGGTCAGCAGCATCACTTCTATTTTTAGCAACCGTGCTGTTGTGAAATACAGTCGCCTGGAGGACGTGCTGCACGGCTGCTCCTGGAAGATCAACAACAAGCTCGATGGGACGTACCTGCCCCTGCCCGTGGACAAGATCATGCAACGTACGAAAAAGATGGTCAACAAGATCGTGCAGTACAGCCTGATCGAAGGGAACTGTGAGCACTTTGTCAATGACCTCAGATACGGCGTGCCCAGGAGCCAGCAGGTGTGTCCCCGTTTGCCCTGATGGTGGCTTCCCCTGGAGCTTTCTTGGAGCTTGTCATCTCAGTGACCAGAATGGCAATCAGTGGTGTCATCATATTATTTGCTGTACTGGTAGGGCCTTCTATTTCTACAGGACTTTAGGGTTCAGGAGCTATTTTCACCTCTATTAACACACGGAGGAGCAGAAAAGGAACTGGGCTGATAGTAAGACCACCTGGTTGGAGCCCCAGCTCAACTATTAAGTGGGGGATCTCTTTGGTCAAGTCACTTTATTTCTGAGACTGTTTCTTCCTTTACAAAAAGGGATAGGTGGAGGTTGCAAACTACCGGCCTATGGGTCACATCTTGGATTTGTATTATTTTTTTATTTGAATTCCTTATCAACATTTAAAAATAGAGAAATTTTACATCAAAGATCTGTATTCTCAACTGTTCTCGAGCAACCAATTGATGAGGCCACTGGGCTCTCATTTCTGTTCTCTGACACTCTGTGGGGCCGCACTGTGGCTCCGTAACCCCCTGCCACACAGGGCAGTGGTAAATTAAATGTGGTACAGTACACGAGAAAGAGCTTTGAAAGCCTAAGTATCTGCGACAGTTTGGGCTGCTCCTGTTAGTAGGTGATCCTTACTAAAACCCGTGAGATGAGCAGTGGAAGTGTTTATTGTCCCCTTTTGAATAGATGGAAAAAAAATCAAGGAAGAACATAACTGTTCTATGTTTTTTCTATTCTCTGAACAGTCTGGGCTCAAATCCCAAAGTTGGTCTCTCTACTCTTGCTCTCCCATCTCTCAGTGGGCTCTGGTGGCCTCCGTCCACCCCTCGTCCCCCACCCCTTTACATTCTGCATCCTCTCCTAGCTTGTATTCCATTTTTGTGAGGCCTTGCTCTGGGGCCAGGGCCTTGGTTGGCTCTGGTGTGAGGAATCTCCCATCCCATGAGCATTTGTGCATGAAAAGGTGATCCCCCAAGGATCGCGGGCATTACAGGAAGCCCTCTGAAGAAGCCTGGGCCCAGGAGTCATGAGACCCAAGCCCAGAGCTGAGTTTGGACATCAATTCACTGTGTGGCTCTGTTCGAGTAAGTCGCCCTCGCTGGTTCTCAGATTTCCCTTTTGTAGAATGAGAACCTCAGTGGCTGTATCATTTTGAGATCCTTTGCCTCTGAGCCCCATGCTGGAGGCAGACCCTGGGCCAAATGGCTCTGAGGGAGGAGGAGGATGCAATCCTGGCTTTCCTTGGTCTCTTGAAGCTCTGGGATTTTTGGAAACATAGGATAGCAAGGCTGCTTCCTCTTTTAGGAAAAGACTCCAAACAGGGTAGTTCCTGAATGGGAATGGTCGGGTGGAGGTAGAGGAGGGTGCAAGCCTGGGACTGGTACTGACTGTCCTGGGACTCTTATGCTTTGCAGGTAGAACATGCCCTGATGGAAGGAGCAAAGGCTGCAGGAGTGGTTATTTCAGCTGTCGTGGATAGCATAAAGCCTAAATCATTAACTGCCTGAAGGGGCTGACAACTCCAAGTAGAGGAAGAGCTACAACATGGCTCCTTCCCTCCCCTTGCTTTCCTCTGTCAATGGCTCTGGTTAAGAAAATTGTGAGCTTGGAAGAATCTAGAATGTATCCAATTACCTTCCAGAAATACATCCACTGTATGTGGCCATAGACTCAAGGACTCTGATGATGAGAAGCATTAATATCTATTGTGTATCTATTATGTGCCAGGCACTGTGCTAGGCATTTCATATACTTATCTAATTTTACTCTCCTTGTAGGAAGGAGCCTTGCTTGTTTCTTAGGCTGACCTTGGTCTTTGATGCTTAAATGCCATCAGAAACACCCTGGAAACCCCTGCTCGAACATTTCCAGTAATGAAGAACTCTTTCCAGAATTCTTTTCATTGAACTAAAATACCTCTAGTTTCTTTCCATTTATCTTAATTCTGCCCTTTTTGACCCACAGTGTAGTTTGGGTTTGGAGGGAGGACTTTGAGAAAAACTGTTGAGTCGCTATTCAGGGGCCCACTTTACCTTAACCTAGAAACACGTTTCCCAAGAAATATTTTCTTTTTAAAATTGTACATCAAATTTATTCATTGTTTAAAAATCCTTGATTGAAAGTATCGTTGATAATACCATTCATCTTGCTTTCCTACCTTATAATTACCAAAATATTTAAAGTTTCTATTCTCACTGATTTTAGATGGATATTTAAACTAATTTAATCAATTGTACTTTTGCATGTGAATGAGGGAGAGCAGGGAGTAGTTTTTATGTTTTGAAGAATGTTGACATGGTGACAGATCTGAAATTGTGGCTGGGGATTGTGGTGCCAGTTGAGAGCTGAAGCCACCCAAGAAAGCTAGAGAAGGGTTCTCTTAGGGCTCTGGAGATGCCTAGAAAATATGAAGAATGTGGAAGGGAGCAAGATTGAACCCTCAAAGTGTTTCAGCTAAGATGTGTTGGGTTCTGCCATAAGCTTTTCTCCTATTAGGAGAAATTAGAGTCTCAATGAAACTCTTCAACTTTTTGCCCTCCATGCTTTCTTTGGCAATCCAAACTTGACTGCCTCTTCCTGTTTCCTAGATGCTGGAGTCTAGGTGCATGCCTTTGTCTCTCTCTGCCCTCACTTCTGTGAGTCATCGCTAGGATAAAGCCAGTGCCTCCAGTTCCTCTTCCCAAAACCCCATCCTTCCCCCAAGCCCTGAAAATTAGCTGAGTTCCCTATACCTCTCCCTTCAATCTCTATCCATCATATGGTCTAGATTGAGACTTCCTTTGAAGCAGAACCCAAGTACCAGAAATTTACACTGTAAAAAAGTATATTCCTTTTAGCTATAAACTAACTCAGCCATGTGTCAGTGAACCCTTTAATCTGAAAATGACTTTTGAACTCACGATAATGTTTAATCAAACAAACTGGATGTTTGATTAACAAACATCTCTCGCTTACCAAAGAGTGTTCAGTAACCTCTTAGCAAAGGACTCGTCCATCTCTTGCATATATTTGGGACAGAAAGACACTTCTCTGGCTTCTTTCTGGTTTGAACCCAGTGGGGCAGAGACTCTCTGGAGCATATCAGGGTTCATGTTTATTCACTCTTTCAAAAACCATTTTTGAATGTCTCCCAAGTGTCCAGCCCTGCCTACCCCAACCTTTGCCTGAACCCATGAACAGTGGTCAGGGTTGGCTGTGAGTTCTGAGTCTGAAAGATGAGGAACCCACGGCCTTGGTTGATTTTCCAGAGCAGTGGCTTCCCCACTTTTCATCAGAACCCTCTCTTCAGGCATAATATCACTGAGCTGCCCAATGTAAAAAAAGATTTAAAAAAAAAGGTAGCAGCTCTGGCCAAAACAGGACCCACAGCTTCACGCAGAAAGCCAGAGGGGCATCTGCTAGACTGGAATCCCTCCTTGACATGGTCTGCCAACTATTAATGGAACTACGATAACACTGACAACAACAGTGACATTCCTTGAGTGTTCACCCTGTTCTGGGTACTGTTTTGCACACTTTAGAAACATCTCTGTAAGGACCTTCATTTAACCCGTTGCTATGTGTTCATCTCCATTACTTCCATTACAGACTTTGTGGCCCCCTGAAGAGACAGCCCTACTCGGCCAGTTTTGTCCAGTGCTTTAACTGAGTAAAGGTTTATAGCAGTAACGTCTCCACTTGGCAAAATAAGGAAATTGAAACAAAGAGTTGATTTACAATGAGACAAGAGATAAATAGAGGAAGAAGGTTGTTAAGGCCCAAAGATGCATCACAATAGAGACAATTTGGGCAGAGGCAAAGGGCTGTGTCATCCGTGGGGCTCACCAGCAGGGGCAGAGCCAATTGCATATAATCCCACTGTGAGGCCTTGGCTGTTAGGTGAGTAGCAGTATACATTGTGAGTAGTATAAACTTGCAAAACTGATCTTTGGCATTTCTCGGATGCAAGGTCTCTGAAGGGTACAGCCACCGAGTTGCGTGCGATTCCCCACATCCAGCATCTGCTGACAAGAGCTGAAGCAACGGGTTGTGTCCTCTTTATGGGGGGTGGGGTGAGAACTCAGTCCAGGGAGGAACTCTGGAGCCATGGAATGTCAGTACCTCTTCAGTTCTAATCAGCCTTTCGGGATTGATGCATCGCAGAGACCAACGACCTTGTGGCTATGGCAGAGCTTGCCTGGATGGTGAAATCTATCAGGAGGGCAGCTTTGGTGCTTCAAGGAGCCCAGTCTGGCACAACTGTAGCAGGAGCAGGCTTCACTACCATCTCAGCTCAGGGGAATATAGCAAGAACTTTCCATAGGTCAGATGCAGATGCTGAAGGTTCTGTTTTCCATACCTCTATACCCTGTGGGTGGGTACCCAGGGCAGCCCTGAGCAGCTCCCCCAAAGCCCTGGGATTTCACAGTTTTAGGCTTAAAGAATTCACCCTCCCCAATCTTCCATCCAACCTCCTATAAAACCCACTGCTCTCCCCTTCCTAGGGGTGTATTATTAGGCAGTAGCCTTTGCCAGATCCCTAGGGAGATAAGGGAATGAAATGCAAGAGGGGAATTTACTTTCCTTATCCCTCCTGATAAGGAGGATGCTTATCCCTCCGGGTTGTTCCCTAGGGAGGTAAAAGAATGGAATGCAAAAGAGGAACTTAACTTTCCTTATCTCTCCTGGTTGTTTGGAAAGAATTTATTTGCTTCCCCCAGAAAAACCCTCCACAAAACCCAAAGCTCTCCCCTTTTCTCTCATGGTTGCCTTTTTTGGCCTCCACCCTTCTGCACCCAGATGCTCAAAATAAAAATCATTTTGCTACATGTGAGGCTTCGTGTGTCTCTGTCTTGGCTCCGGACCTAACACACAGGGCAATAGAAAAACAATGCTCTAATAATTGCTTCTTGGTCATTGATGAAACAGCCGTTTTGGAGCTCACACTCAGAACTAATACTCTGCAAGGCTGGGCTCAGGAAGGGAGGTGGGGGGGTGCTCACTGAGGCTTGCCCATCAAGACATATACCCAGAAAGAAAAGGAGTATATGGCGTTATTAATCTGTCAATCTCCAAATATGAGAAAAAAACCTGTTAGGGACTTCATTAGTCTCAGTGCTTTATGCATTCCCAGAGAGAGCTACAAGTAGACCTGTGTTAGGACTCTTTTAGTTGCAAGGTACAGAAAACTCAAGAAAATAGTTTAAGAAAAGTGAGGAACTTCCTAAGTGACTGTCAAATTGTATAAAACAGCTGATTTAGGGATTCACAACATCAGCTTCAAAACAATGTGATGGGCCGGTTCTCCAGGAGCATGTGATTATCATGGAGAACGAGGTGAAGGAGTTGTGAGGATGGAAACAGCACGTGACCACAGCTTCAGGATCTTAGTTCCTTGCTCTTCTTCTTTCAGCAGGACCTGGAATGTGCTCTGATGCACAAAAGCTGGTCCTTCTGTCCAGACTTCATGGCCGAAAGCTTCCGTAGAGAAGCTTCACAGTTAGTAAGACACATGGGTAGTACTTGTTAACAGATTTTTCCCTAACTCCATAGGAAATATGTGTTTTGGGGTTTGCAGTTTCTGTGGTTTCACTCAGTCCAGCATTATAGAGAATCAACCATTGCATATCAGGATCCTTGGGAAACAAACTCTGAGGCTGAGGTTTCTGGGCATGAAGTTTACTAGGGGAAGTGAGGAACAGGATTGGGCAGAGGGAGAAGCTGAACTGTGGTGTAGTCATAGCAAAGACCTCTGGAGAGCTCTGGAGCTGAGATGGCCTTACAGAGTTGTCCTGAACTGAGGCACGAGGGCCAGTCTTTCACACACACCCCAACCCTGTTGACTAGTCTGTGGATGCAGGCTGCCAAGGACGAAGGGGCTGAGCCTCCCAGAGAGGTCCTCGGTTGAGAGCTGTCAGCCATCAACTCTTTTAGCAGCTGGAAGAACTCATCCTTCAGTCCTGAAGGCAGTGGGGTGCAGACAGCTCACCACATCTGTAGGCAGCATACAATAGTATCCACCACCCCTACTATTTTCTGAGCACTGTGTTAGTTTCTGGGGATTTAATGATAAAATAAAAGATTCCTTGAGAAATTCAGGCTCTGGAGGAGACACACACACAAGAGAAAACTACAATATTGCCTGTCCTTCACTTATATTATCAATGAAATCCTATAGGCAAATATGAAAACAATTTCCCTTTTTGAGATTTTGGATTTTACTCACCAATGTAAATGTAACAGACAGGATGCCAAGTAACTAGGGTGTGTAAAAATATAACTTAGAAAAATATAACATCACCTCTATTTAGAGTCCCAATTGTGATGGCAGATGGCATTGGTAAACTCAGCCATTTCAAGTTTAAATTTAGCCATTTCAGAGTATTTTCTTCTCTTTTTTTCCTCAAGGATGGTATCTAAGTGACACAGGAGGTATCTAGTGTTAGGCTGTAGAGTCCAGCCTAACACTACCCTCTATTCTATGCTTGCATCTGTAGCAATATAGCTCATCCTCTCATGGTCTGTGACTGTCGGTCTGTCTGCCATCTTGCTAAGGCACCTGTGGTCTTTTCCCAAAGATGCAGTTCATACCATGTTCCACTAGGGTGCACCCTCCTTGAGATCTTGAAACTCAAGTCATCAGTTCTTAGCTTTTGCGGTTCTCTTGGCCTATTTGAGGACTTAGACGCTTGGGTAGGTAGTCATGCCTTTCCCAGCCATCTTTACTTGCCTGCTGTCTCACTTTTGTGCAGGGGAGCATCTAAGCTGAAGGGCTGTCAACTGACAAAAATTCCTGCTGGGAGTGTTGCACGGTGGGATTTGGCATTGGTATTCGATTAGCAAATACCAGGTCCAGGTGGGGATGAGACTGCTCCCATGCACTTGCTTAAACATAGCTCCCAAGTACAGTTCCTTTCCATCTGTAGATCTGCAACCTAAACAGATTAGCTTTCTATCCTCTACACATTACTCAGTGAAGTGATGGGCATAGACATTTCTATTCAACGAGAGGAAATGCAAAGCACAGAGAAGACTCTGATCCATAGCAGTTCTAAAATCAAGCTGGGCAAATGTTGGAGGTTCCATGATTAAGACTCATCCGTATCTTACCTAGAAGTTGTTCTATATAGCTCCTGGCTGCATCCTTTAGGCTCTTCATTCTGCCTTGTAAGTTCTTCCATTTTCATGAAAATGAACATATGACTAAAGACATAGTTTTCTTGGCCTGATCCTTGTCAGTAATATATTGGGGTCCAATGGTCTATTTTTGTTTCCTATGAATGGTTCATTTTCATATCTCTGTCAATTTCTGTCTAAAGTGGCAAGGTTTCTCCTTATACAATTCTATTAAAAATTTTCTGGGTCTCCTGGGAATCATATTGGAGGTCCACTCATTAAGCAAAAGATATTTTAAAATCTTCTCAAATAAGCCCATCTCTTTGTTATGCTTCTGTCAAGAAACAATGCCCTTAAGCTAAGCTTCTTAAAAGTACTGTTTTTTTTTTCTAACCCCAGTGAGATTGGCCTCTATCAAAAAATCCCAAAACAACAAATGCTGTCAAGGTTGTGGAGAGACAGGAACACTCTTACACTGCTGGTGGGACTGCAAATTAGTGCAACCTCTGTGGAAAAGAATTTGGAGATCTCTCAAAGAGCTAAAAATAGAAATACCATTCGATCCAGCAATAGCATTATTAGGCATCTACCCAAAAGAGCATGAGACATTCTATAATAAAGACATCTGCACCCTAATGTTTATGGCAGCACAATTCACTATTGCTAGGTTGTGAAAACAGCCCAAGTGCCCGTCAATTCATGAGTGGATTATTAAAATTTGGTATATGTTTACAATGGAATATTACTCAATTTTAAGAAATGACAGTGAGCTAGCACTGCTTATATCATCCTGGATTGAGCTTGAGCCCATTATTTGAAGTGAGGTGACACAAGACCAGAAGAATGGGCTCCACATGTACTCGCCATCAAATTGGTACTGACTAACACTATGGTGCTCAAATGGTTGTGGTGTTCACCAGGGATTCAGGAGTTGGGGGGGTAGACCCACATCTGAGGGATGTGGTGAGCATTGTGGAGGGGAGGGGCATGCTTGAAATGTAGTTGGGGATGGGAATTAGTTGTCTTAATAGGGGGAAGGAAATCTTCTAAAACTGATTTATGTGAATAGCTGTACAACTTGGTAAATTTACTAATAATCATTTAATTGTTCACTTAAAATGGAGTAATGGCATGGAATGTAAATTATACTTCAATAAAGTTGTCTTTTAAAAAGTACTATTTTTTTTAATTGAA